>CM022771.1:15196999-15399499 GCA_012411365.1 Ameiurus melas | reverse complement strand
TCACCGCGCCCCAAACGACTCCAAATAAGCCACAACGTAAGTAACTTTACAATGAGGGACTCCATTGTGCTGTGCGAGAGCGCGTTCCGTCAAATCAAAAACTTTCGACGTAATGATGTAAGCGTGCTCGGGTCCGGAGCGTTAAGTGCAGTGTGAGTGCAGGACAGCAGGGGAGTGCTTGGGTGCGAGTACGCCCGAAGTCTTGGCTCTACACCCTACCTGGTAAACCTCCCAACACCTCCACCTGGCCAACAAAACTACAGTAAAACCCCCGTATCCCCTGCTTCAGTTGACTGCTATCTGAAACAATTCAATAGAAAATTCCCGAAATACAGAAAACATTCTGATCATTTAAATTGCACATCGTTCTGAGTAAGGAGATGAAATCTCGTGCGGTTCCGCCCGGGACAGTCATCACCCCTCTGTCAAGCGTACTCACTCTATATACACTACCCAGCCTTCAGTCACTTACGAGCCATCATGGATTCGCAGTGCTTGTGTTCAAGTAACCCTTATTATGCTCAATAATGGCCACAAAGCCCAAGAGTAGTCATGCTGGCGAGTCGAATGTGCCAAAGACAAGTCGTGAAGTACTTCTGTTAAGTGAAAAGGTGAAAATTCTCGATTTAATATGATAATGAAAAACTTTCAATAGGTTGCAAGGATGAGCGGTTAAAGGGAATCCTCTATCCATGAAATTGTGAAAAAAGAAAAAATTTGTGACTAACCTTTATCATATCACTGTATCTACGGTATACAATGTTCGCTACTACGCACGATTTCAGGCATCCTCTGGGGGGTTCGGAAGCTACCCCTCACGGATACGGGGGTCCTATTGTACACATAATCAGTCCCTCCAGAAAAGAACACAAAATCAAGCAAACTCCACAATATTCAGAGGAGCTTACCTTGCAGTTTTTCTAAATTACCGCAGAGTTTCTACAGATTTCGGCCAAGACAGGGCGTTGTGTGACATCATCACAGCGCGCATTCAACCAAAACCCTCTTTGAATAACGTGCGTTGAACATGAGTAGAGCGTAATGGTCTCGTTTACCAACAATTATCACTGTGAAAGACCGTGCAAAATAATTTTGTGCAATTGTGTACAAAAACAGCACAAAAATCTCTGTAAAAACAGCTGCAGCGGAATCAAGTATTTTTGCCCACGACAATCAATTTTTTTTTTTTTACAAATCTGAGAAATCCTGTACGGACTGACCAGTTTCCCCACCCTGGAAATATACTACACGTCCAAAAGTTTGTGGACACCTGAGCGTCGCACCCATATGTGCTTGTTGAACATCCCATTACAGATTTAGTCCCCCTTTGCTGTTATAATAACCTCCACTCTTCTGCGAAGGCTTTCCACTAGATTTTGGTGCATGGCTGTAGGGGATTAGTGCTCATTCATCCACAAGAGTATTAGTGAGATCAGGCACTGACGTTGTTTGGGGAGGTCTGGGGTGCAATCAGTCTTCCAGTTCATCCCAATATACATATATTTTAAAGATAAAAAAAAGAGAGTGAAGTGATGTCTTACTGAAAGAAAGCGCGATGGAAAGGATGGTAGGAGCGAAACAGACATGGTGAAGTTCATCTCCTCGGTCGCTCTTTAAACAACCCACCTCCTAAGACTCAGTGTCATTGCAATTCTGTCAGTCAGTTTACAAGATTAATGGCAGGCTTAGTCATCACACACACGGGGGACTCAATTAGTGCCAACACACAGCGGTGAAGGAGGTGTGCATTAAACGTAACTGACTAATACAAGACTTTCCGTCCAAATATTTACAGCTGTGCACATGATCGGCAGCGTTCGCTGACCTGAGATACTTCATCCTACAGCAGGATCTAATTACATCTCCAGCTTCGACACAACAAGCACGCAGTCAGGAGGCTTCCTTCTGCAGCGTATGACATGCAAGCGAAGTTCGGGGCTATTTTCAGAACGTGACGCTAATGACATCATCCAAATCAAAGGCTGCAAAACCAATTATTAGGTTTCCAAAAACAGACAAGTGTCCCGGCGAGCGTTCGAGAGCGAAGTCTCAGAGCTGACAGTGTTGGATTCAAATGTACAATCAACAATATCAACACCATAGAGGTTCATTCAGTTCTGACTGTGTTAATACATTCAATATGACCTAGAAGTTCATTCAGCACTGTAGACCATCTGTAACAAACCATGGGCAAGGAGGAGGAGGAGGAGGAGGGAACCGGTTGAACATCAACATGAGTGTGTGTGTGTGTGTGTGTGAGTGAGTGAGTGAGTGAGTGAGTGAGTGAGTGAGTGAGTGAGTGAGTGAGTGATTGTGTATGAGTGAGTGAGTATGAGTGAGTGAGTGAATGGGGGTATGAGTGAGTGAATGATGTGTATGAGTGAGGGTAGTGAATGGTGAGTGAATGGGTGAGGAGTGAATGGGGAGTAGGGTGAGTGAGTGAATGGGTGAGTGAGTAAGGAGTGGAGTGAGTGAGTATGAGTGAGTAGGGATTGTGTATGGAGGAGTGGTGAGTGTGAGTGAGTGAGTGTGTGAGTATGGAGTGGAGGTGATTGTGTATATGTGGAGTGTGGAGAGGAATGGGTGAGTGAGTATGGAGTGAGGAGTATGAGGAGGAGTGAGTGGGAGTGAGTATGAGTGAATGATTGTGTATGAGTGGTGAGTGAGTGAATGGTGAGTGAGTGAGTGAGTGTGGAGGGATGAGTGAGTGTAGTATGATTGAGTGAGTTGGGTGAGTGAGTATGAGGAGTGAAGTTGGTGAGTGGAGGATGAGGAGTGAGTATGAGTATGAGTGAGTGAGTGAGGAGGAGTGAGTATGGGAGTATTGAGTGGAGTGAGAGTATGGAGTGAAAGGAGGAGTGAGTGAGTGAGTGAGTGAGTGAGTGATGGGTGGGAGTGAGGAGTGAGTGAGTGAGTGAAAGGATGGAGTGAGTGAGTATGGGAGGAGGAGGAGTGGAGGAGTGAGGAGGAGGAGTGAGTGAGGAGTATGAGTAAGTGAGGAGGTGAGTGGGAGTGAGGAGTATGATTGGTGGAGTGAGTGAGTGAGTGAGTGAGTAAGGAGTGAGTGAGTGAGTGAGTGTGTGAGTGAGTGAGTATGGAGGAGTGAGGTGAGGAGGTAAGGAGTAGTGAGTGAGTGAGTGAGTGAGGAGTATGATATGAGTGAGTTGAGTGAGTGAGTGAGTGAGTTGTGTGAGGAGTGAGGAGAGTGGTGAGTGATAGTGTGAGTGAGTGAAGGGGGTGAGGAATGATGAGAGGTGAGTGAGTTGAAAGAGTGATGAGTGAATGAGTGATAGGTGAGGAGGATTTGTGGTGGGAGGGATGGTGATTGGTGAGTGGATGAGTGAGTGAGTGGTGAGTGTGGGTGTGTGTGAGTGTGGTGGTGGATGAGGAGGGAGTGATTGAGTGAGTGAGTGTGTGTGTGAGTGTGTGAGGAGTGTGTGTGAGTGAGTGAATGAGTGACTGAGTGAGTGTGTGAGTGAGTGTGTGTGAGTGAGTGAAGAGTGTGTGTGAGTGTGTGTGAGTGTGTGTGTGTGTGAGTGAGTGAATGAGTGACTGAGTGAGAGTGTGTGTGAGAGTGTGTGTGTGAGAGTGTGTGAGTGAGTGAAAGTGTATGTGTGTGTTTATTGTCTCAGATTTAAAGAACCTAAGCCTGAGCGTGGGATCTTGGGAACGAACCAAGATTACATCACCACAGCTGCTATCCACACCCTACCCACAAGTCTTTGCGGGAAATGAGTTTATATGGGTAATGACAGAATATGACTGAGTAAGAGAGATGCAGAGAGACAGACAGAGGGAGAGAGAGAAAGAGAGAGGGCGAGAGAGAGAGAAATGTACAGAGAAACAGAGATATTGAAGAGAGAGAGATGCAGACAGAGAGGAGGAGAAAGACAAAGAGAGAAAGATGTAGATACACAGAGAAAGAGAGAGAGAGAATGGGAGAGAGAAAGAGAGAGAATGAGAGAGAAAGAGAGAGAGAATGAGAGAGAGAAAGAGAGACCCATAGACAGAGGGCAGAAAGAGAGAGAGAGAGAGAGAGAGAGAGAGAGAGAGAGAGGAGAAATGTACAGAAACAGAGATGTAGAAAGATGCAGAGAAAGGAATATAGATAGATAGATAGATAGATAGATAGATAGATAGATAGGTAGATAGATAGATAGATAGATAGATAGATAGATAGATAGATAGATAGATAGATAGATAGATAGATAGAGTGAACATGTCAACAGTGAGAAAGAAAGATGTAGAGAGCAAAAGGGAGGGGAGAGAGAGAGAGAGATTCATGATGTTCAGAAGCCCCGCCCACAAAGTCTCTGATGACATCACAGGTTGAGTTTTTCCCCTCTCTCCACCCGTGACTTGTTTGTCCTTTTCTCTGGCCATCCTTTACTCCACATTCAGGCTGTCTTGAAAAAGGGGCCATCAGCTTCCTTACACATTAATCTCTCTCTTTGTTTTTGTTTTTGTGTGTGTGTGTGTGTGTGTGTGTTTGTGTGTGTGTGTGTGTGTGTATGTGTGTGTGTGTGTGTGTGTGTGTGTGTGTGTGTGTGTGTGTGTGTGTGTGTGTGTGTGTGTGTGTGTGTGTGTGTGTGTACTTAACCAGGGCAAACACAGCATGAAGACAGAGGGATACTTTCACTCAGACAAACAGCCTGGAACTCTACGGCCTTATGAGCAATAAACTATTTAAAAAAGCTACACACACACACACACACTCATTTTATGTCCTATACTTCACACACTGAGGTGTTCCCTTATGCTGTGGTTTCTTTTATAACTTCAGCACAGGCTGGGGAGATGAACCGCACAGAAGCAGACAAATTCCTCTGTCATCTCTCACGACTTCTTTCTCTCTCACATGTACACACACATGTACACACACACAAGTACACACACGCACACACATTATATTGCAAGATGTAGATTTCCTGAGTAGGTTGAAAACTGCTAAATTGTGACAGCGGGTTTGAGTTTTTCTTAGAGAGGAAATATCACAGTCACAATAAACAGCACATTGTAAAGAAACCTCTCTTCTAAAACTCTTGTTCCACACGCTTCGACGTACGTAGTCCTGGTGTACCTGGTTTGAGGATTTCAGAACCTGCTGATCTCCTGGGATTTTCACATGTAACAGCACAGAACGCTTCAAAAACAAAAACCCGAACACATCCAGTGAGCGGCATTTCTGCGGCCAGAAGCGTCTTGTTGATGAGAAAGGCCCAGGCAGAATGGTCAGAGCTGACAGCAAGGCTACATTAACTCAAATAACCACTCTTTACATCCGCGGTGAGCAGAAAAGCATCTCACAACACTCTGAATCTTGAGGCTGATAGACTACAACAGAAGAAGACCACACTGGGTTCCACCCCCGTCAACCAGGAACAGGAACCTGGGGCCAGCTTTGCATAGCCTTTAACCATGCGACTATGCTTTCAGAGCCTTCATCCAGTAAAATAAAAACATGCACCAGAACTAACGATGTAGATTTCCACAGTACGAACAGACCAAAACGCAATTAAAAAATTTATCAGAAAATTCCAGGCAGGTCAAAAAACCCCACAATATCCATCCTGTTTTACAAGAGCTCAAGCCGACTATAGACGTAATAAAGTGTTGAAACATTTCATTTTATGAGAGGCTTAGATCTCATGTAATGAATCTCATCTGGGACAGAAGGCAGTAAAATAAAGCTGAAGTATTCCTGTTTCAGAGAGGGGAGAAGAAATCTGACCTTTCTCTGTCTGCACCTTTTCTCTTTGTAGGTCAAAATCAATTAGGAGCAGCAGCAGTAATGCTGTCGAAGGAGAGCCAACTATAAAATGTGGGGCGGTCTTGGAAAACCCGTCGATATTGCCATGGCCGAGTTCTGGAAAATGGCCAAAAATAATGAAAAAACAGGTATTCATTCAAATGACATACTCTGGCATTGCTACTTTAAGAAAACAGATATATTTTTTACCAAAAATAACATGGAAATATTTTTATTTAAGCCACTTTCTAAACTTAACATGGTGTCTGGCAGGTACAGCGCTAGTTTAGCTATGTTCAGGGGTTAGGCAGTGAACAACAAAGTGACAGACGACACACAATACGAAGCCTCCATTTTAGTGACAGTGACAAGAGACTGAGCAGCATGCATCAATTGGCTCAAAAGATCCCTCGACTGGATCAAAAGATTCCTCGTTTGGCTCAAATGATTCCTCAATAGCATCAAATGATTCCTTGGCTGGATCAAATGATTCCTCAATTGGATAAAAGGATTCCTCAATTGGATCAAAGGATTCCTCAATTGGCTTAATTTATTCTTGGACTGGCTCAAATTATTCCTCATTTGGCTCAAATGATTCATCAACTGAATGAAATGATTCCTCAATTGGCTCAAGTGATTCCTCGATTGGCTCAAATGATTCCTCAATTGGCTCAAATGATTCCTTGGACCAATCACGTGGCACTTGTGGTACAACATTTTTTCCAGTTCTCTCTCTCAGCTTTATTTCTCAAATTTTTACTTTATTAAAAACTCAGAATACATTTAAAAGAGTTTTTTAATGAACTGTATACTGTAGTAAATCATGTGCTGTAGGCTATATACCTTTTCTCAACGGAAACTAAAACCACTGAATTTGACGGTACACGCCCAGAGACCAACTACAAGCAGCGTGAGCAACATGCCACTCATTAGTGTGAACATGTCTAAAGATATAATGGTGTCATAAAACCTCGCTAGCTAAGTGTGCTTTTCTCACGACCTCATCATGTTCTTGTTACACTCCAAGTTACACTCTACGGCGAAATAGACCTAAACGCAATCAGTTCTGTTTGTTATCAGGGAGCGGCTGTCAAAATGTTTGTGGCGCATCTGAACTGTCACATCATCCAACAAAAATGTAAATAACGCTAACGTTAAAAAGACGCTAATAACAAGCAGAAATTAATGGATGGAACAGAACCGACTTAAACAACTGCGTGAAGAGCTGATGCCGAGGCTGGTGTTTAAATACCGCGAGTGATTTTTAGCTCAGGTGATGAGACAGACACTGATGTGGATGATGCTAATGATCATTTAAACTGCTACAACAGTTTATTTGTGTTTACAGGAAAACCCATGGTTATAATTACATAAATAGCAGAAAATGTCTGAACGGGTTTCCATAAAACCACTAAACAAACAATACACTAAATAAGTTCAAGCCTACAAAGGAGCACTTTTGTTACTGGAACGATGTAACACACTGTCCACATTCCCTCGATGAGAACTTAATGATCGGCTATTCGTCAATTAGTTAAGCTATTGATTTTAGATTGAATCAACTGGCTTTCAAGCCTATTCCTAAAGGCTTTCAATTATGATTTAATGCTTCATCAATATTTTATCTGCAATGAGGAAGGCAGGAAAATAGAAATGGTGGCTAACGCTGTAGTGCAGTAAAAGCCTCCGACTGAGAGAGATGTTCAACTGCTTATCTAAAACCACACACACGCTTTCATTTATGAGTATATGTAAAAATTCTCACTCATAAAAAATGAGCCTCGTTCTCCACTAATAAAGATTTAATACTGGGTGCGCACACACACAAACACACACACACACACACACTTCTCCCCCTTCCACTCACAGTAGGGGCACTGTGTGCTTTGTGCATGTCCAGCTGCATGGAGCTGATAGTAGCTATGAAGAAGCTGGTGATAAGCCAGGATGAGAAAAGACAGAAAAGACAGACATGTGAGCCCACACACACACACACACACACACACACAGAGCCATCTATAATATCTCACTTAACTGTGCTAATGTTGATAAACTGTCTTACACCTTGTGCGTATGGGTGTGTGTGTGTGTGTGCGCACACTTCCTTACGAACGCATGTCTTCTCATGTCCATCATGTCGTGTCTTTTCTTAACAGAATTATGAACGTCACAAACAGCCATTAGAACCTTCCCTAACTTTTAACATGGGTGCAAAGCTCTTCTCCTAGTCCAGGATAACAGCATACTGGTGCTATCTCCCCAAGCGGAAACCTAACCAGAGCACAGGATGTGATGCCACAGAGCTCAGTAGTAAACAACAACAAACAGCCGGATCCTTCTGAAGAATGGATTTGGATCAAATCTCAAGATACCATCCAAAACATGACCAAACAAAAACAAAAAGCAAGCACATATACACAACCCTACTATCATGAGTTCTCCACCTTGGGGTTGCCTGAGATATTTTTAGCAAACAGTGTGTTTATACATAGGTCTATGTATATTATGTCATATCTCATTAGAATTAATAGTGTCTGATTAGGTGGAGCAATTTAGAGCTGGTTTAACACCGTGTCATGTTAAATATTCTATACTCGCTAGCACTTATTTATGGGAGCAGAGTTCAGTGCGCTTGTGTTCCTCAAATCAAAGCGAACTCGTGGGATGGAAAAGCCCAGATAAGATGTTTTCCTGACAGCAGTGTGACACACATGCCCAGACCTCTCTGCAGACGCACATGCAGTTGTGGGCTCTTACACGCACAAACGTGATTCATAAAAGCATCGTTAAACACGTAAATACAGACAGAAACTAAGTGCGAAATATTATGTTACATATGATACATGTTTGGGGTTTTTTTAAGATCAAGTCTTTAATTAGTTTAATCTTTATTATAGGAACATTACCTGGCATTCTGTGGACTGTGCACTTGTTCACAGTAATGCACTGTGACTTTTTTCAAATAGTACAACTGTGATTTCGGCTAATTCCTAGGTTTTATTGGGAGTTACATGGGGTCACTGGTCAGAATGTCGAGAATCCCGGTCCGACGTTCAAACTAGCAAACTGACCCTGTAGCTCCTCTGTCACAGGCGTGTAGCTACTGGTATCACTTGTGGCCGTGCACTGGCCAGCATTTTTCCCCACTGAGATATGAAATTGTAGTATAGCTTCTACAGCTGAATAGTTAAACACAAATCATATAATCTCCACTACTTCCTTCCAAGCTTTCTTTTTCATCAAATGTCTGTTTTTTTTACCTTCATAAAATGTCTCACATTTAATAAGAGCTTATACGCTTTCCTTCCATTTTTACACTATCAGCAGTAGATGGGAAATAACTGCAGGTAGGAACTAAATTTGTGAGTTGTGAGTGGGGAACTGAAGAAACTTCGAAACGTGATGAATCTCGAATTAAATACTAAATGTGCTAAATCCTCACCACACACGTTCATAGAAATGTAGGGTTCAGTCTTTGTTTAGCTCGAACTTGTGAATAAAATCTGATTTTCACATGTGGGGTGACATAGTGGTTCGCCAATTTGCCTTGCATCTCCAGGGTTGGGGGTTCAAGCCCCGCCTCTGCCCTGTGTGCATGGAGATTGCGTGTTCTCCCCATGCTTTGGGGGTTTCCTCAGGGTACTCCGGTTATCTCCCCCAATCCAAAGACATTGTAGTAGACTGATTGTAATTTATCCATAGTGGGCGAATGGGTGTGTGTGCGTGATTGTGTCCTGCGATGGATTGGCACCCCGTCCAGGGTGTCCCTCACCTTGTATCCCGAGTCCCCAGGGATAGGCTCCAGGCTCCCTGCGACCCTGTGTAGGATAAGCGGTACAACAAATGGATGGATGGATTTTTCACATTCGTTGGGTTCATTTGAAAATGTCTACTGTCGTCTATTTTGTTATTCCCTTCACCAGTCTAGCATTTGTCTTCCCCCGTTCCTGTGCTTCCTTCTTAATTCCTGCACTTCCTCTCAGACATTCCTACATGTGTAGCGGCATCTTTATTGGGTTTGTCTAAAAAAACGTGCAGAGTCACTACCTATTTCACATTGACTCAAAGCTCTTAGCTAATTGACTGCTCACTAAAAATGGACTAACCCCTTTATCTTGTGGCCCAAGGCTCCTGAGCAGAGTGACAGAAAAGTGCTCGCTCTATCGTCAGGAGATCAAAAGTTTGGAATCGTAACGGTGCCACAGAAGAGTGAAGAGTGCTTAATTAGGCGTGCTCACTGGGAAGGAGTGATGATGTTACTCTCTCCCCTGTCTATTGCTAGCCAATCAGGGGCATGTGTGAGCTCAGGGGCAGTGGTGGATCAGTGGGCTTACAGTTTGGAAGGTGGTAGACCAGCAAGCTTCCTCTGTTGGGTCTTTGAGCAGGACCCTTACCCCATAACTGCTCAGTTGTATCCTGCCTCAATTGTGAGGTAAACACATTTGCAGTTAGCACCTTCCTCTGAGTGTGTTAAAGGCTTGGGGGTTCGATTCCTGCCTCCGCCCTGTGTTGACAGCATGCATGTTCTCTCCGTACTTCAGGGGTTTCGTCCGGGTACTCCGGTTTCCTTCCTCTGTCCAAAGATATGTGTTGTAGGCTGACTGCCATCTCTAAATTGCTCTTGGCTCCCCGCGACCCTGTGTAGTATCAGTGGTACAGAAAACGGATGGATGGATGGAAGTGGCAGCATGGTTTGACCTCACAATCTTCTCTTCAAAGCCTTAACCACTGAGCCAGCACATCCTCGTGTATTTCAGAAAAACATCGATGGACGCAGGTGATTGCTCTCGTGTGACAAGGAGGGTGGGAATTGGGAATGGCTAAAATGTCGAGGAACATGGTGCAACAACAACTATATGTTGTTGTTTTTTTCTTAATGCAGCAGGACCACGAGGACGAGGCAAATCTGTAGTGATCTGAGCTAAGCAGTGACTCATGATGGAGTCTCTCTAACTGCTGGACTCCATGCTCCTCAGCCTTCGCAAACTCTGCACACTGCATGTACACAAATCTAACTTAATCCTACAGGCATGAGCGAGAAATACACGGACTGAGTTGGTGGACACGGCGGAGAGACGATGGAGGGATAAGGGAAGGGATTGGACAGACATTTTCTGCACTGATCTGCCCCGTTCTGGTAAATCCCCTGTTGGATCTCCCTGCTGGTGCACATGAGACGTGGTACACTTTCTTTTATCCATAGAAATGCATCTTTCCTTTTAGAACTCGAACTGAACTTGTTTTCCTCTCTCCAAAAGAATAAGTGGAAATGAGTGAGTGAGTGAGTAAGTAGATAACAATGCAGTTGCATGCCTGAGTTCAGGGTTTTTTGGTTTTTTTTTTTTAATCCTGTGTTTGTAACAGTCACGGTGTTAATTTCACTTTCATTATTACCAAAACTGCACACATGAGCCTCATTAAATCATTTCCTTTCACTTGTAGCTGAGTGCTGCATTCGAAAGGTCTACTAAGTCAGACGATTTAAACAATCTGTGCAGTTTAAAGCAGAAGAGCATGCAGGCTTTATGTTGTTTCATCCAGAGCATCAGAATTCTAGTCATAGCATGCAAAATCCCAGCATGATTGTGTGCTTTCCCTGTTTCAACACATTGTAGCACTGCTCAGAAGGCCTTGAATCTGGCCTGACATGTTAAACAAAGCACAGAAAAGGCATAAATGAACAGAGCTTGGGACTGGGCCGGAAGCTGGCCAGCAATCACACATGATCTCACGGATCTACGCCAGCGTGACTCTGCTCTCCGACTGTGATCGAGGGTAAAGACCTCTGAGAACATCGAGAGCATTTCTGGGCTGTGTTTACGTTCCTGAGATTAAGACTAATCTATTCACAAGATGTAAAGGATCCAGGTTTGAAACTACCGGAAGCATTATTTAAGCAGCGGCTTTACGTCTGACCGCTACAAAAGAGATGAACCTGAGACGCCGTCCCCAAAAAAACACTAAATAAATAAACATCACCTCACGAAGTAAGAAATTATAACATAATAGAACGAGCGCACTCATATAAACCTGTGATTTGTCTAATGACAGAGTTTCTGTTATGGCAAAATTAACCAACACCTTCCGAGCAGTCAGAATCAAGAATTCAACAACAATGTGGAATAAAAAAATGATTAAAGAATGGACACGTGGAGTAAAATGAACGTTTAGGCGCATGCACAACTTTATGGGAAAAAAAAAAAGTACTGGAACTGAAATTGTTTCTGAAGCATCCGTTTCTGAAGTTTCTCTCACAGGGGAAAAAAAAGAACACTTTCATCTTACAAACGACACAAGAGGAGAAAAAAAAGCTGTGTGTAAAGCTGTAGCAAAATGATATATGATGAGCGCATGATGAAATACGTGTCAGAAAAACTCCTGCAATTTTCATACAACAAAACAAAAACCAAAAAACCCATCTCGCTCAACATAAAGCCTGTCACGATAACTACATTTGTTGGACGATATCTTGTCTCGGAAATAATTCTGATAAACGATATTACTGTCATTTTAAAACCACCCGATGCTACTGATTGTCACGGTTTCCCCTTTAAGCAGCGCGCAGGAGAGCAGGTGAGAGCGCGTGCACTTTTCCTTCGTTGACAACCGTGACATTTGGACACGTGTTTGTTATGTTTCGGTTATGTCTCCTCCCTGTTCTGTCATTGGCTGTTATTTCACGTGTGTCTGAATTGCTGTCAGCCGTCTGCAATTTAGACGCTGATTATGTTTGCATATATACCATGTGCCCCCCAGCACACGGGGTGGAATATTATAGATAAGATTCTTATGTTGTATTAGATTAGATTAGATTACTTTAGTTTAGATTCCTTACAATAGCGTACCATAGTCATAGTCATAGTCTTAGTTATTGTCCATGTCATGTTTCATGTTTAGATTCGTCTGTTTGTGTCACGCGTGGTTTCTCCGCTCCCAGTTCCTAGTCATAGTTTATGTTTCTCGTTTGGTATATCGACCCTGTTTTCCATGACCACAACCTTGATTCCTTGCCCAATGTATGCGTGTTTGCTGATCCCCTTAACTTTTTGCATGTTTTGGATTACGATTTGGATTTACCCGCCTGTGTCTCTACAATAAAACTGTGTCTACTGCACTTGCATCCGTCATATCTCCATTACGTCACAAAACGTGACACTGATATAATGATAATATAATAGCATAATAATGCAATGTCCACCCTTTCAAAAAGCAATGAACTTTTAATTCTTAAGAACATTCAGACGTTAGAAGTGGAATCGAGAAAAAAAAAAGAAAAGATCCTAAATAAATAAAACCACAAAACCAAAACAATAAATAAAATCAATGGTAATAAAATACTGTAAATTCTTAATGCTTTAGTTATTCGTTGTCTGTTTTTAGTGTGTTGTTACGGAAACAGCGTATTCACAGCGTGACTTAGCGTTCTATCTAGCGCCTGGCGCCTTACTTCAGTTCGACCTCACTCGTGCATTGGGGTCATTTAGTGCAGAAGCGGGATGTAATATTAGGTTCATGCTGTGTATGTGTCTGATTAATCGTATGTCTAATGTCATATAGGATGCGTTTGAGTGAGTTATTTAACCGGTTAGTAAAGCACTTCAGTTTACCGCTGTTCATTCACTGCACGCAGCTTAAGACGCTCGATTCCCGACATTATTGATTAATATTTGCATGTCATTTAACTGTGTAATTTAAATTCAAATCGGTGCTAGTGCTTGCTAATATCGAGGTCAGCAAAAAAAAAAAAAATCGCAATCATGTCCATATACCGTACAGTAAGGCGGCACGATTATGGTCAAAATGATAATCCCAATTATTTTGATCAATATTGAGATCTCGATTATTTATCACCATTATTCATTGAATTCATTGGGACAACATATTTTTATTGTACTTTCACATTTAAATAAACAGACCGCTGCTTTCACCTCCATGTTTGCTACATTCAAGTTGCTTTTACATTTATTTATTTATTTTTAGAGATGGTAACGTTAATGTGCCACAATATAAGTAAATATGAGAAGTCGTGAGAAAACTTGAGCTGAACAATTATGACAGAATTTAGGAACAGTGTGAGCCAGGACAAATAAATTTACCTTCTGATAAACTAAATGTAATATTTTCAGTTAATTTTACAGACTGTATGCAGAAAACAACCGTTAACCTGTTCCACCTTGTAAACAGATACAATAAACATCAATGTTCAGTGTTTGAAGTCTGCTCCTCTTAAATATATTTAAAGCTACACTATTAGATATTTTGCACTGTCATGGTTCTGGGCTGGAGTCAGTTCTCGAACCGCTCTGTGTATATTGTGTATATATCTGAATAATCTCATATAGGATGTGATTGGGTGAGTTTATTTACCCGTCAGATGCAAAGCGCTTTAGTTTAATGGGGTTCATTACTGACGCTCCGATCAGGATTTTTACAGCCGATACCGATCCAGATACCAATCTTTTTTTTTGTTTAAACTTTAATAAGGAGGACTGTCATAAACAATGTAAGCTCTCTGCTCATGGTCACTGTTAATTGAATTAAAATAATAGCAATGAGATACTGTTGGTTAATTGATAAATAAACAAGCATCAAATATTTTCGGTCTTTATATTTTATTAGTTTTCTGTTTGTTTGTTTGTTTATCTGTTGTTCCTTTTATATCGGTTCCCCAGTACAGTGTCCATGTCTGCTGACATTATTGTGTTTTGGGGGATTAAATCAAAACATGGAAACTGAAGTTGACTTTTCTAGTGATATCTGGCAACCGTGAGTTTAAATGAAGTGTATTAGAGTTAGTGAAGGAGAGCGGCAGTGTACTGTATGTTTACAGACCGTAACAGTTGCTACACTTGATAATGATTGGTGAGGAATTATTTAATAAAGAAGTTTGAATTAAACCCACCTCGTAGCGTTAGCATTATTATTAATTACTCCATGCGAAGCCGCTCTGTCTACAGAGCATGTGCAAGTTTAGGCTATTCTGCGGGATCAATAAAAGAGACAAGAGAAGCAGATAATGTACAGAGTTACTCTCTTCATCATAATGGCAGTATTTCCATACTTATTCGGTTGACTGAGGAGACGAAAAGCAGTGTGAAAGTAACTGTTGCAGTGTAGATGCATTTTAGACTTCCTGTAGTATTTATTCCGATCGTATTATACAACCACATACAATTACATATACAACTCCGAACAGGTCACTGCCTAAATATTTATTCACAGTCGCACTAAATATTTTTCAATCGCAAACGCGAGTGAAATGGACGCACTGCAGATCCCTGAGTTTAGCTGCAAAGTTTTTTCCTGTTCGGCGTGATGATGTTTAATGTCACCGACAACCTCTGTAGTGCCATTTAGCATCATGTTAGTTTCATGATTTCCCCTCGCGCAAAGTGCTGGAGCATGCAGCGAAGCTGGCCGCTGGAGCACTAAAATGGCAACCCCGTTTCCGGGTTTTGGCGCTTCAAAATGACGTCATCCCTGCGCCACTCTATGGTGATTGGCTGCAAGTGTACGAAGCGCTTGATTTGATCTGCAGCGGAGTTTTCTACGAGCTGAGGACGAAATTTAAACGTTAATATCGCAGTCGATCATGTTCATTTAATCGTGGGCAGTCAAAATCGTAATCGCGAACGATATCCGATTAATTGAACAGCCCTACCGTACGGTAAGTCGAGTTAATTACTACAAAGACTAAAGTATGGAATCAGGAAACAACTGTAATTGATTCATTTGGGTCGAAATCTTGGAACAAGTCGAACATTAAACTCCTTGCAACAGAGTTTCTTAAAACCCAAACATCCCTCAATCTCACAACATACGGTTAATTTGGTTTCATATATGCAAAGCGCTTTACGGGGTTCAGTGTCTTGCCCAAGAACATGGACAACCCGCTCTACCACCGGAGCCACAGCCCCCAGATTTTTCTAATGGGATAATTCACACTAGTTACTCAAGGTTCTTTAAGATAACTGAATAATAAGCTAGGGTTTGAAGTGGTTAAGTAATAATAATTAAAAAAAATTTAAAACGGAAATTGTAAAAGTATTAATCACAAACCGATGATGGTGAATTTGTGAAATAAGGCTGGGGGATAAGACAAAAATATAAAATGATACTCGAAGAAATGTCTATGATACACAAAACACATCACAATATACAGGTTCGCTAACAGTTTCCCAGCATGCAGCAGTGCCACATAAAATAGGGTTCGATATTTTATTTAATGTCTACAAAAGAGTCATTCATTTTGCTCTAATTTTTTTATAATAACATTTTATTTTCTAAAAAAACAAAAATTTTTTAAAAAGTTATAGTTTTAGAAACGTTTTATAAAAAGTTATGGTTAAAAAAACTATAATCGCTAAATATTATTTACATCTATTTAAAAAAATGTACATAAAAGTATAATTACATAATTAACATCAAATCAGCTGCTTCCAGTTCGTAATTATTAATAAATAAATGTAAAAAAATGTATTTCCAAGAATATTTTTTTTTTGCAGATTTATTATAACATTCTGTCTGTCTAATAAGTCTGTCTAAAAAGAATGCTGTACCAAGTGTCCTATGAGGAAACGAACTTTCTCAGAGAATTAATACCCGACATGATGCGGAAGCTGAACGCAAACACTTTCATTTAGAAGATGAAGCGTCCTGGAGAGAAGCAGGTGGGGCGACGAAGCGTGTTAACGCTGCAGGAATAATGCTGTGACATGGACCCTATAAACAAATTCATCACCCCACAAGCTCAAAATCTTTTCCCGAAGATCGCTTTACAAGTCTAATCTATTTACAGCCTATTTTTACTCGCCACAAACACATTCGACCGTGTCCTCCATTCTATACAAAAAGAAAAAGGAGCAATGTGTGAAAATGACCTCTGAGGACAAGGCTAAACCGCTCTATAGGCTAATAATATAAAATATGAGCATGTATTTATACACTCGCAACAGTTCTGCTTCAAAACTTTACTATACACCACAAACACAGAGACACACAAAACCTGAAAGCCCAGCTCTGTTACTCTGAACTTTTCTGCACCAGTTACTGCAGACACTTCATTTCAGTAACCACGTGAGAGCATGAACATGCTGCACTTTATTCTAACCTACACGTACACCTTTAACAGAAAACACACAGCTACCCTCACACTCGTGCTGAAACAATATTGATTATTATCGATTATTATTACTACTATTATTAAAGTGCACCTATTATGGTTTTTCAGATATTACCTTTCATGTAGTGAAAGGTAATAGGTTTGCTGTTTGTGAATGTAAAAACATCTGCAGTGTCAAAAATCAAAGCGCAGGACAAACGGAGTTATTGACTCCCAGAAGAAGGAACCGATTCTGAACAACTGAAACGAGTCGTTAGTGATTCCAGACTTACTTCCTGTACAAACCTACATAGGTTTATAACAAAAAGCCCCACCTCTGATCTTCATCAGCTGCTCGCTGACAGCGGTAGACCAATCACAACAGACTAGGACATCTGACCAATTAGAGTAGAGTATGCTCACAAAGGAGTTTAGAGTGACTCATTTAGAACGGATCATTTAACTAGTCGTTTGTGACATATGAGACCTTTAAAACAAAATTAGGCACGTTTCAAAACCATAATAAGTGCACTTTAATATTATGCGTCTAACTTATTCTTATGCAACCTGGTTTGATGCAAAAAGCGACACAACCACTTATCATCAGGCTGCACGATAAACTGCAAACACACTTGAGGGAATCAGGTCTGAACAACGAGAGAAGAGAGCTGCGGACAGAAGGTGAGTAGAGAAAGAGAGAGGCCTGAGAGTGACGGTGGATCATCTCTGCTCCAGATGACATTGTTCCAGAGAAAGAATGCACCGTTACAGGGTCGGATATCTAAAGCATGACGAAACACAGTTAAGCTGAAAAGGCAATACAGGATTTTATCCTGTACAGAGAAATAGCGGAGAGATTCAAAATCAGGCCGAGAATGATTGAGATGTGTGAGATTGCATGTCGACCTTGCCGTTGTCCTGGTTACAGACACTCAGTTGCGTGGTTCTTTATAAAAAAAAAAAAATTATACATTTTTTTTTTTTGAAAGGTCTTCAACACAAGAGAACGTCAAAGTACATGTAGGTCTAAATGTGAGATGGGATACGGACTCGAATATGATTTGCTGATTTAAAAATTACCCATAACATAATTAGGCTCTTAAGTTAAATAGACCAACAGAGGCACTATCAAGCTAGCTAACATATAGCTAACTCAATATTATATTGCGTAAACCATTTTTTTTTATGTCAGCTAACGTACATACACACACACACACATATATATATATATATATATATACACACTGCTCAAAAAAATAAAGGGAACACTTAAACAGCACAATGTAATATATATATATATATATATATATATATATATATATATATATATATATATATATATATATATATATCAAAAACACTAGGGCTAATCAGTTCAGTGCCAGATAACTTATAGCTGTTGGGGGCGGGACTCTTCAGATTCTAGAGCGCATTTGATTGGACAGAAAATGTGAACTGATGTGAAGCTGAAGTGCAGAATGATGTCATCAAAATTGGTGATCTGTATTGGTGATAGAGTAGATAGATGTAAATCTGGTGATAGATGTAAATTTGGAATATAATATATATTTTATAAGTGCGAATTTTGTCATTGTTTTGGAGCACACTAGCTTCTAGATAACCTTAAGGCTAATACAGGAGCATCTGAAATTAGAATATCATGGAAAAGTTCATGTTTTTCTGTATTTTAATTCAAAAAGTGGAACTTTTATATCAATACACATGATGTGAAATATTTCAAGCCGTTTTTTGTTTTAATCTTGATGATTACGGCTTACAGCTCATGGAAATCAAACATCCAGTATCTCAAAATATTCGAATAAAGAATTCATCATATAGAAATGTTACATAATAATAATGCATTTATGCAGAATGTAGCATAATGCAAAAATCTGTAAGCCAATTAAAAACAGTATTTTCAAAGATTACATATCGAGACGTCAACAAAAAAAGTACCGCTTCCTGCCAAAAGTCGGCACGTCAGGTGCCAAAAGCTTAGTCAGCAGAGAGATTAGCATCCCTGGCCCATTTAATCTTCAGTTTGAAATGCTTCAAAGGATAATGAGCAGGAAATTATTTAAGCCAAATCCTGTGGTGATTTCACCATTTCACAGCTATGGAAACATGTAAGCCACTAGCTAGCCAAGTGAGCTCGAATAACTAGCTCAGACCTTGTAGACAATTACTCAAGTCGACTTATTTACTCTTACCTCAGTAAATTTCCTGATGACTAAGTAAGTGCTTACTACAGCAACAACACTTTGGTCTATAAGACACTGTGTGCATGAAAGTAAAAACCACAAAACCACCTGCTCTCGAGATTTGGTCGTCCTGATGTACACATCTAACTAGCACACTACAACAGTGCAGCTCACTGCATCGTTCCATATGTGGCTTTTCTTTAACTCACAATATTCTGAACTGGGTTATTTCAATACCTGTGCACACCTCTAGTTCAGACAATACATTAGTTACACAAATACATACACAAAAAAACATTTTAAACATGAGCACCTTATTGCCCCAAACAATCATCACCAGTCACACATGTGGAGAAACTGGTTATTTACCCAGCTATATTATATTATACTTGCTATTACGATTGGGCAGCAATTGGATAGTCTGGATGTGTGGAATGGGAAAATATTACAATTGACTGCCCATTAGCATATAAATCGAGAACCAGTGCTCCATTTGTCAAGTCTACAAACATGGATTAAGAGGATAAATCGAGGTCAGTTTACAGTAGGGGGTAGAAACTGTACGCGATTTTCGCACACGCTAAGAGTCAAATTAATAAAAAAGCAACACCGGACTGATCACAGTTTTCACAATCAAACAACAATTTTATGAGTGGATACGATTATAAACTGAGAACACAAAATTGAACAGCGGTTTTATTGGAATGGAACATTTGTAAAAGTGGGAGGACTCCAAACCCCAACCTCCAAGTGCATCATCTCCGTATAACCAAGGTCTGGAGTGTGTTATTCTGCTTATATGACAGCGACTTGCCAACGATTACAAATGTTTCTTTTGTTAATGAACAACACGTCATGCATTAACGGTTTATAGTCAGATTTAAATTCCAAGAGACAGGTCAATCCCTGTTTTAATCTATGTTACAGTCATTATCTCACCATCACCATGAGAAACGGAAAAGCAGAAACTCCTCTCCTGAAGCCCTTCCTGAGCTGGAAAACTTTGACTGTTGCAAAGCACTTACGACAGAGACTCCTTCCAGAAACGTTAAACAAATGTCTCCTAAAAAACTTTACCACATCAACTATTATACGTTTTTCTTTGTTAAACAATACGTTTACAAGGCTGTTTATTATTACTCTTAGATTATATGGTGCTTCTGTGGTACAAGTCCCTGTGTATGGGCTGTTACTATAGAAACTGTAACATATTAGAATGAGTGTGTTAATGTTAACCTGTGGGGACTACTACACATCTTCTGACCAATTAGATTTGAGCATTCGGCTGTGCTGTAGTACAAATATAAAACGCTCTTTAAAGTTTCATCTGATCACCAATGACGTCATCCAACTGAGCGGAACAGCACCTTACAAACAAATAATTACCCGTGTGTTTCATCCTTCAAAGCTAATAAGTCTCTAGAACCTTAAATGATATGATTTTATCAGCCAATAGTAACCTGTTTTCATGACTGTGGCGCTATTACGAGGTAAGCCTATTGTATAGATACACGTTTATATGATTATTTATACTATTATTTCTATATTGATATAATTATTGAAATTAAATTATTATATTATACTTCCAGTATAATACAGTTGTTTAACTGCTAGCTACTCACTGTTGTTATGGTAACAGAGCTAACAGACTTTTCAGATGTTGCCCAGGTATTCAGGCGATCATAACACACGATTGGTTACTCGAGTAGTTCTTTGAAAGACTCTTTTTAACCGTTACTTTTATATAATAACAGCCGTTTTACTGTTAGGGTTGTTGGCTACTTCATACTCTGTCTCTGTTAGGTGGGAACCGTCTCAGGCCTTTCGCTCTTGTTGATTACAGAGATGCAGGGCAAATATGGCCGTTCTGTTTTGGTTATGTATACAAAAGAGGGCAGTTTGAGCTCTCTACTCCAAATAGTTGGCACATAAGCCTTCATCCTCCCAGACTGAATACTGTGTGATAGGAGAAACATAACCTCCCTTCACTCTAACAGCTGTA
Organism: Ameiurus melas; assembly: GCA_012411365.1. Classification (NCBI taxonomy): domain Eukaryota; kingdom Metazoa; phylum Chordata; class Actinopteri; order Siluriformes; family Ictaluridae; genus Ameiurus; species Ameiurus melas. The sequence goes on along the minus strand of CM022771.1, from coordinate 15,378,446 downwards.
GTGATGTGAGAATCACAAGGAAAAAAATCTGAACATTTTGACAACAGGACGCATAATTTGGGAATAAAATCATACACATTAGTATGATTTATAAAATACATTTACACATTAGGAGTAAAATGCAACTCTTTTTTCTTTCATATATATTAGAGATGCACCAATACAAAATTTCTCAGCCGATACCGATAGTTCTGCCTTTTATGCCTTCTTATAATTAATTCCTCAACTCTAAAGGAAATGCACATAAAACCTTTATTCTCTCCATTTCAACAAGTTGTTTCACAGTAACTGGTCTCATAAACACAAAACACATTACTGAAATTAACATTAACACAACACACAAACTACATTCTGAAGATTAAAGTAAGATTTCTTAACTTATTGAAAGTTATTAATTCATATTAACATTAAAAAAACTCCTGTTAGTCTCATATTCACTCTCCACAAACACAAGCATTTCTACTTCATCACTGACATCAAATTGGTAATATATAACTTTTTTTTAGATGATATTAACTCATTAAAATTAACTGCATATGAAACATACTACTCTACAAATATATTTTTCTTTGCAATGTGTATACTTTTTTGTGAACTCATCTCCATTTAAATCTTTCAACATTGCACTGGCGACAGAGTGAGTGTTGACAAAAAAGTATATATTGCACAGAAAAATATATTTGTAGAGTAGTATATTTCATATCCAGTTAATGTTAATATATAAAAAAGTTGAGTGAATGTGAGACTAACAGGAGGTTTTTTTAGAATTCAGTCAATGTTAATATGAATTAATAACATTCAGTAAGTTAAGAAATCTTACTTTAATCTTTTTTAATGTTAATGTTAATAATGTGTTTTGTGTTTATGAGACCAGTTACTGTGAAACAACTTGTTGAAATGGAGAGAATAAAGTTTTTATTTGCATTTCCTTCAGAGTTGTGGAATTAATTATTATTAATTTAAAAGAAGGCATAAAAGAACCACCAAACAATCGGTAGCGGCCGATATCACCCTGATATCAGTTATTGATATCAGCTGGGAAATTTAGTATCACTGCATCTCTTATATATATATATATTTTTTTTTTTATATATATATATATATATATATATAAAAATGGGAACACCCAAAAATATATATATATATATATTTTTTTTTTTTTTGGGGGGTGTTCCCATTTTTTATATACATACATATATATATATATATATATATGGTATATATATATATATTATATATATATAAAAATGGGAACACCCAAAATTAAACAGCATCAAAAACAAAGTGGGAGAGTGTGACCATGAAGGAGAGAAAGAGAAAGAAAACAAAATCAAATCAGGATCACAGCATGTGAAAACACTTCAGCATGACACCTACCCACACCACAGCAGTGTGTAAGACACATGAGCATCTGCCAACTCTACATGAGCTAGACACAAATACACTAAAAAACAGAGAAACTGAGAGACTTCAGAGAGCCAACATCGTGCGTGTATAAAAGAGAAAAAAACATAAGGAATTGTACAACAACATTGTCACACAGAGGCCCTGTCCACATGCAGATATTTCTGAAAACACTATTTTTACCCCACAAAACTCCCAGTCCACAATCTGAAAACACTCACATTAATACACCAGCCTAGTGATAGTACTTCATAAACTGTTATGTCAAAAGTCTCAAGAGTGACACTAAGTGCTGCGTATTGAGCGCTAGAGAAGCCGAAATGCAGAAAAATACCAACATGGTGAAAAGTTTTTTTTTTTTTTTTAAACTGACAAAAACGAGGATTCATATGTGTGGAAATGCGATGAGATGGAGCTTACGTTTATGGCATAATAATAAAACATCCAAGCGAAATTAAATTACAAATATGGTGTCAAATAAGAAATTACAGACCACAAACTAACAGCCAAGTCAGACGCCGTGATAAACGCTCTACTGTAGCACATTCGTAACATACGCAAAAGAGTAAACAGTGACTGTTTTCAAAAAACGTGTGTTTTTGCTGCACACAAGAAATCTAATTTTCAACAAAAGTTCCTATTTCTGTGACTCAAAACACTGCACAAAGAAAATCTAGATTTTCAAAAACTGCCATACACATGTGGACAGGATCGTAATTTCATTCACACATTTGAGAGGAACAGAATGAGAAGTTTAGGCTGTTGTGACACTGGTACACTTCAATGTCATACAATACCTTAAAATTCCAGATAATGTTGTATAGTGCAATTTAGGATAGTGCGGTATTGATTTACAACCTGAAAAACTCGTGATAAATGATTTAAATGCCCAGAAAATAGCTACCAGATGTGGAGTCGGGAACTGCTTGCTGGCAGTGGCAATTATGACTATGAGGATTTTTAGGTGATTCAGCAGCAATGCGCAGTAAACATTAAAAAATAAACCATTCCACTGTATAATGTCGACATTTTTCTTTGCTGGTCAGATGTTCAAACCCATTTGGGCGTTGACTGATGCAGGAGAAAAGCAGATACGCGTATACATTTAATCACGTTCTAATTCTCTTCAACATTATCTGTAGCGTTAGATTTGACACATTGTTATAGGCATATTTACTCGTTCCAGGTCAAAATCTTTGTCCGACATTTTCTCTTTTTGAAAAATCTAAAATCATGTTTTGGACCATTTTCAGTGGCATCTCTAATACATAGAGTTAACTGATGTTCAATATGTACTAGTCTGACATTAGCCAAGTCAAATACAAAACATTCTCTATTTACCTCGGACACAAAGTGAAAGCTTCCAGGCACGGTAAGTTAAAGCTCACATATTATGGTTTTGAAACGTGCCTAATTTTTTTATAAAGGTCTCATACAATAGATTTACATGCATCCAAAGTCAAAAAACTTTAATTTGCTCATAATTTAAACTGCAGCATTATCTTTTCACCCCCAGTGTCACAAACGACTCAGTAAATGATCTGTTCTAAAGGATTCATTCTAAACTCCTGGCCAATCAGAGCAGAGTACGCTCTCTGAAAGGAGATGTCCCAGTCTGTTGTGATTGGTCTACCGCTGTCAGCGAGCAGCTGATGAAGACCAGAGGCAGGGCTTTTTGTTATAAACCTATGTAGGTTTGTACAGGAAGTAAGTCTGGAATCACTAACGACTCATTTCAGTTGTTCAGAATCGGTTCCTTCTTCTGGGAGTCAATAACTCCGTTTGTCCTGTGCTTTGATTTTTGAAACTTTGCAGAAGTTTTCATATTCACAAACAGATCTATAACACTCCATGAAAGGTAATATCTGTAAAACCATTATAGATGCACGTTAATAACGTTGAGGTCTAAATGGCTTAGGACTACACTTGCTGCGATCTTTAGGACTACAAATGCCACATCAGTTTCCGTCAGTGAACAGTGGATAAATCCAACAAAGACTTCATGTAAAAACTTTAATGAATTTCCTGCACTTTTTGACCATGTAGTACGCAGTTATAGAAGGGAATTATTTATAATTGCACTATTTGGTGTCACGCAGATGAAGAAGGGTTCCTTTTTGAGTCCTTTCAAGGTTTCTTCCTCATATCGCCTCAGGGAGTTTTCCCCTTGCCCCCGCCGCCTCTGGCTTGCTCATTAGGGATACCTTTATAAATTTTAAATTCATATCCTGAACTGATATGTTTCTGTAAAGCTCCTCTGTGATAATGTCCATTGTTAAAAGCACTATACAAACAAATTTGAATTGAATTGAATTAAACACAGGCACAAATCAGTCAGTAGTAATTGTAGACTACTCTTTCGGTGTATTTTTGAATGATAAGTCCTACTAGCATACTCTGATGTTAAATCTTCACATTCTACATCGTAAAATAAAAATACAGTGGTTAGGCAATCTGCAGGAATAGTTATTGAGAAAGCTCCAGTGTCCTGACAGAATTAAAACCCTTCATGTAGCAGATGTCTCTACTGCTGAGTCTGAGAGTCTGTAAATATTGCTCCATCATCAGGACGAGGACACGGTGCTCTTTTTTACTCTCGCTGTCAAATTTTGCATGAACTGCAAAAAAAAAAGAAAAAAAAGTCTGGATTATAAACTAGAGCTCCAATGAGCAGCAAAGATAGTACTAATAGTACTAATTTATGGCGTTAACATCGTCTTTAAGGATCAGAGTTCTGTTCCGAGAATATTTGATAGAATAAAAAGTTAGGGGAGTTATAATCTTGCTCTAAAACTCACCTTTTACACACACACACACACACACACACACACACACACACACACACACACACAATGAATCAATCGCTAAAATGTTACGCCAGTGTTGTTACGCCTGCCACTGGAGCCAAACTGTCAGTCACTATGGTGATACAAAACGAAAACCCAAATCTTTTATCAGATGAACTTTATAATCGAAACAGCTGCAAGGAGAAATTCTGGAGAGCTTTCTGTCTGACCTTAACCTTTTTTCCATGAGCCTCCATGTCGACATCTAAAAATCCGACAGTCAGACTTTTCTGTCCGCGCCGTGTTCATACACCTGTTAAGTGTAAATGCTTTTTAAGAAACACACCGCCCTGTGGAAGTGACGTGCACCTCACTGGCTCACGTTTATCACACTAATGCTTCTCAACGAGGGGATGCTAATGTTCAAGCAGCTTTTACATGCGTCACTGATGACATATTTTCTCAGAGTTTCTCATTTCAGAGAAAAATCACATTAATAGGTGTTAATTCCAGTTCCGCTGAATGATGCCCCACCGAGCTCTACGGTCATAACCTCGTCCATTTATCCATTTATCAAATGGTCGTCATCTTCGTTTATCATCATCATCTCTTCACTCGCTGTTCACGCCAACATTGGTGAGGAAATAATCACCGATTCCTTCAGTCAGTTCTGTTCTCTACACAAAACCTCTGGTCTTTTATTTATTTACTCATTATTTCATTTAAACTTTGCCCTCCGTCGTCTGTACAGTGTATGCAAGTACTCTTCTTTGGTTTGATGACACTGGTGACGGAGTAAAAGAGCGAAAGCTTTCCTTAAAGCACCAGCATTCGATACGTTTGATTCTGGTACTGCAGTCAGTACGACAACCGATCTTACAAATGGGCACGATAAAACTGTTCACCTGGCTGCTCACGTGAAGACGTAACCTTTAAGAAGAAAACCTTGAACTTGCATACAGCTAGTCTACTACTAGAATCTGACATACTTACCAAATATTTAACTTTGCTGTTAAGCACAACTTCCACATATAAAAAGTGGTATGCTTTAAAAATCTAAACATGTATAATAATAATAATAATTCAATCCGCTACTCGGGCGAGAACTTCGTACCTCGGTGAGGTCGAACATCACCAGCAGTGCTTCTATAAAACCGCTGCTTTGCATCAATGTCAATACGTCCTTGTTATGTTGTTCATCCTGTTAATTTTTAATCCCTAATTCAAAAGTCACAGGACATATTAAGGTGTGCAGAGCGGGCACTATGACTTGATAAGCTTTTTCAGCCATTAACTTGTCCCTGCCACTCAGAGATAACTCTTAAGCACTGTGACTTTGTCATGATTATTATTTATATTAAGAACAGCGTTGCATTTTACAAACTGCTACAATACTGATAACGCTGAACACACCACTATAAAGCAGGGCTGCGGGATATTCACGAAAAACGCGAATAATTTATTAGATTATTTATTAGATGCAATTCAATAATGCTAGAAGTGTGTAAAAAGACTGAATTTAAAGACTGAAAATCATATAACCAACATACATGTTTCAGAAAGCATTCTCTGCTATCTGCATCGTCCTAAAACTTTTGACGTCTTTGTAACTTTCTGAAGTATTGAAATCATTCAGTAATTGCGAACCGTTGCGACATGCATATCGCGATATTTCGATAACTTCAATATATTGTGCAGCCTTACAATAAAGGATGTCCAAGGCACCGAAGTTGAAGTGATCTGCTGTTCTTTCAAAACCTTGTTCACAATTGTAAGATTTGCTTTCCGCAAAAGGATGAACGCACAAATACGGCAGTAAAAAGAAACCCTGGCCAAAACACATCGTTTCACTTCAACTTGTTTAAACACGAATAGTTAGAATGCTAACAAAACAGACATAAAATATTCATTACATAAACTCATGTGACTCGTGTGTGTCTCAAGTTTCTCTGCAAGCTTTCTTCGCTGTCCGACGTTCGAGAATGTCTTTGGATGTGCGAAATTCGCGGCACCTTGCGCTCGTTTTAATGAGCGCTCTCGCTGACGCCGCTCTGCATGCTACGATTATTCGACTATATTATAGATACCGTTTAAAAGCCCTATTCGGGTTGGATTAGTTTATCACTGGGATGTCTAATAATTTTTTTTTTATTTTTTTTTACACGTCTCCTTAGTGATAAAGCTCTTGCATCTGGACAGCAATACAAATGATCATGGGGGAGTGAGTTTCTAGCAGGTTGCATTTTGGATGAACCTGGATGTTTGCGTCACACGGTCGTATGATCACGTTCAGTTCACAACGTGGTGTCCAAGCGGTCAAACACGGATTTGAGTAGAAAAGAGACTCTCAGTTTGGGGCGATCCAAAGTTACAGCAGATGGTGGTGGTAGCTCAATGGTCAAGACACTGGACTTCTGCCTGGAAGGTTGTGAGTTCAAATCCCAGCATCACCAAGCTGCCACCACTGGGCCTTTGAGCAAGGCTCTTAACCCTCAACTGCTCAGTTGCATAAATGAGATAAATTTAAGTCGCTCTGCATAAGCCTGTCTGCCAAATGCTGTAAATGAGAAGCATCCATTTTTCCTTTTGTAACTCAGGAAGTGGTTAACATGTTTTGGAGCCACTGACTTAATAAGGTAAGCTGCAGCAGTCAAACATCTTTTTTTTCCACCACAAGGTGACACCTGAATAGAAAATCACGGACATATGTATCCAGACTAAAATTATAAGACAAGCACCAAGTTTGGAGAAAAACAGTAGGTAATTTGACAAACAGGAAGTCATTTTCCCTGGGGAGGATGCAGAAAAACATCGACCGCACATGTTTTCCACAGATTTGGGCAAAGAAACATGAGTACAGCTAGAAGGTCTCGTTTACCAACAAACATCACTGCAAAAGAGCGTGCAGAACAACGCGAAAGTGCAATTTCGCCAATTCAAGTAGTTTTTAATTAATTTTTTTTGTTAAACATGCCAAGTATTTTTGACTGAAACTATCCCAAAAAAACCTCAGTGAAATCCTGTATGGACTGATTACAATCAATAAATTAAAACTTTTTTTCTTTTTCAATGATATGAAACTTTCAAACTGTAATGTTGTCATGTCACCAAGAAAGAGCTCTGCCCTGTAGACTGTCATGTGGTGGAAAACCTGAGGAACAACTTTATCTCTTCCAAAAAAACTTCCCAGATCCCAGAACACTTCACCATATCAGCAGTTATATCTTTTTACATGCATGTCCCTGAGAATGATTCAACACGGTTCATAATTGAGCAGCGCTGTGGTATAAACAGAGAGAACTGTTGTGATAAACACACGCTTGTGTGAACAGGTAATCTACTCAGCAGTCAGTGTAACTGGAGCAGCATGAGCGTTAGCTGAGCGCAGTCCTAACGAAACGGTTAGGAATCAAAACTCATTTCAATTACAGCAGCGTTTTATGTCAGGAGTCTTAATACATAACTATGCACCCATCTTTATTCTGAAACCCGGCCAAACGTAATAAATTGAAGTTCGACCAAAATGAAAAAAGTTTTGTTTTTCATTACCTAGATTCAAGCCTTTACTTTAATACCACTGGATGTAAGATTTGGCAATTTTTGTTCTGTCTAGGAAGAAAAACGCTAATGCGCAGTTCCTCAAAAGAATTCAATTCTGTGTCCCAAAGCACAGACTGCGCACTCAATTCTTCCAATTTTGCGATAAGTTGAAGACATTTGGGTTTGAGATCAAAAAATATATATATGAGACAATAAATCAGAATTAATTAATTTATAACAGGGACTGTAAATATTGTGATCCATATCGTGCATCACAGACTCTAATCGTGATAGAGTTTTACTGTATCGTCTACCCTTAACTGTAGTGTAATTCTCATCTATTAACAGATGTTTCATTTCAATCTAATGTCTGTATTTTATCATCGCTGGCTTAACAGCCCTAAAACATCAGTATAGTCATGCTATTTGCCCTTAAAACCCCATTCTGCTGACTAACACAGTCCAATCCTGTATGCTGCATGAAAAGCAGGGGCAGAAAATTCTGTCCGAGTTCATTAGAAACAGATTACCATTATACCCATGATGCTCCTGGATTGTAGGGCTCAGGTGTTAGCCTGTTAGCAAGTAGTTTTGTGTTACACTGGCTGTGAGGTGGCTGGGCTGTTTCCTCTGACAAGGCTGGCTCTGTTCCCTCTTGGCTAGCGATGACCCATTTAGAAGGAGCTCTACCGGTAACAAGAGAACACTAGGAGTGCTGTAGATCTTCTCATCTCCATCGCTGATACACACACACACACACACGCACAAAGTATGCTGAAACTCACAACAGGCTATAAAGCACACACACACTATTAACTCATAGAAAAAATACGCAGCAATGTCAAACTCTCAGCACGATTTCCTCACATTAGACACACACTTTATATATTTTAATGAGCTGTGCGTTTGCCAACAAATTGTTTGTGATGCCTTTGATGCTTTAGATTTATCAGACACACACACACATGATTTCAGTCACTTTCAGTGTTTCTGGTGCCAGACGAGCTGGTTTAAGTATTTCAGAAGCGGACGATCCTCTGGGATTTGCTTCAGCATTCCTTATGCTTCAGCTGTTTTCCCAGTCTTCAAATAGTGTATAGGCAAAGGAAACTCTAGAAAAGGGGGAAAAAACTTCCAGTGGCGAAGCTTGGTTCTGTGGATGAAAAGGTTGCCTTGATTACGAGAGAGGTTACAGGAGAATGAACAGACTGATTTAAGCTGACAGAGAACTCAAATAACCGCAATTTACAAGCGTGGTGAGCAGAAAAGCATCTTAGAATGCACCAAACCTTGATGCAGATGGGGAGAAGACCACGGTGGGTTCCACTCCAGAAGAGTAAGTTACAGTAGGCACGGGGTCAACAACACTGGAAAACATTGCGTGGCCTTGTTGACATTCAACTGTCCAGTTGACAATAGTCCAAATAATGAAAATGGTACAAACATATCTGCTCAGTGGTGGGGCAACTATGATGGTCGATTTCGACTGATGGATGGTGGAAATCAAGGCAATTCAAATAAGCCTTCAAGCCAGTTCGAGTCACTTTTTCTGGCCCTAACTGGCTTTTAACCAGCTTATTGAATGGGGGGAAAAAATTATTTTGTATGGCTTTTCACTAGTGTTGATTGCTCACCTCCTGTATATTTTCAATAAATACAAGTGACACAAGTGGAGCAGCAGGCGGTGGGACAAGTGAGCTCGACCTAATGGTATGTGGTTGCACTAAACTCAACATCTGAAATCCATTGCCTGTTCATTTTTAATTGATTTGGGTTCTTTGCATTATTTTAAAGCCAAAAATAACAAGACAATGTTTACCAAACTGCCAGTGCGTTATATGTATGAAGCAGCTGAACTGTGTAGTAAAAGATTCAAATAACGCGCTTCTTAATGTTAAAAATTGGGCCAAGAGCATCAGCCTACACGTGCTGCTTTGCTAACAAACTTAAACTAGCAACCAAACAGGCTTTCTGAGTTTCAGAAAGGCATTTCAGAGGAGCAAAGCACAGCAGCTCAACAAAGACACTTACAAAAGCAAAGCTTCTAAGATTCCCTCCCATCTCCACTATGATGGGTTGGTAGAAACCATTAATACAACTACATTTCTCATAAAAGAAGGAATCCATTTCTTCACATATCCCAGCTTGTTAGGAAGTTGGGGTCAGAGCGCAGGGTCAGCCATGATACAGCACCCCTGGAACAGAGTGTACAGAGTGTACGGAGCGTCCTAACAGTGGCAGCTTGGCATGCTGGGGCTTCTGATCACTAACCCATTGCCTTAACCGGTGAGGTAGAAGCATCATTTCTTAAATATTTGACTTAATGAGTAGCAGAAACGCTACACTGTTAAAGTTTCCCAATGTACTTATTTTTTCGAACTGATAGATGAACATAGAAAATGAAACGATGTAGTATCCATCTCTGCTGCACGTTCATTAAAAACGGTCGGTCGATTGGAGCCACTTTTCCCTTTCAAGTCAGGGTAATGGAGCTGTTTATACAGAATCAGCGCTGAGGGACTTGCTACATTTTAAAATTAGGTTGCTCTAAGTTTAATTCATAAAAAGGGACGAGCATTTAGCTTTAATCAAGCACTGAGAAAAAAGTTCAAAAGTGTCGCAACATGCATGCAAATAAACGTTTTTCATCAGAGGATGTGACTTTATATCATCTTCCTCAGGCACCACAAAAACAGCAACCATCGTTTTAATTAAGAGAACTAGAATAAAACGTGCGCTTTTATAAAACAGGCCTTGCTGTTTACTACCCGCCACCTTGTTTGACTGACAGCTAAGATCCTTACTCTTTTGAAAGACTATGAACTTTCCGAAGTTCGTTTCGGTCAGCTTTTGGGATGGATGTACACTTTCGAGACTCTATCTAGACATAATCAAGGCGCACTGAAAGTGTGAACAGGGTCTTTACACAAAAGCAGAAAATTAGCATATAAGGTGCTTAATCGTTTCCAGATAATAATTAAACTCACCATGGATGACGATAACTCATGAGTGTGACCTCACTGCTATTGCTGAATCAGGAAAAAAGGGTCATTTTTCTCACTGCATGTGAAATTCAGTATGTGTATGTAAATATGGTGTAATATGTAAAATAGTCCTGTCAATGCCGTCATTTGAATATGGAAATTGCTTGGAGTCTGTTTATGTGTACTCACACGGCTGTGAATACAAAGTTCTAATGCTTCATAATGCAGTAGTGTTGTACAGATTAAGGATTCTTTTAACTTCTTTTAAGTTGTATGAATAATGCGCTTCCTATTATCTATTAAACACAAACTATGAGTTCACTCTGAACAACGTATCCATATTTGGTAACATCCCTAAAATGCGAAATAGTATGGTTAAAGACAAATCTTGCTGGAAGTAAACGGATGAGTGATTTGATTTCTTTCTTCTCCTTTGGTTTTTGTTTTTATTTATGCGAGTACATGCAAAGAGACTTCTGTGGGAAATTTTCATAATAACGTTTTCTTCAACCTACTTGTGTGTCTTTAAAAAGCTCAATTAATACTGTTATCACAGCGAAAAAAACCAACCCCCCTAACCCCCCCCCCTAAACCCCCCTTTTTCACAAGCTTCGTCCTCTTTCTACACACGAGTGACTTTGTGATCCTTTCCTAATTCACAGTCCGCGAGGATAGTCATGCTGTTAGATCCCAAGCCTGTTCGCTGAAAGCGCGTGTTTCACTTCATTGTTATTCTTTTGTGTTTTTGGAAGAACTCCTATCACGCATTGCACGTTCAGATCCGTGTCTCAAGTGCCAATGATCAGATAATTAGCATTCAGTATTTAGCTCCTTTACACTTGAAGGCTCAATTATTTTCTACTTAATATGACTGAGGCTCTCCTGAGAGCGAGGAGTGAGAAGCGGAGGAGGAGGTGGAGGAGGAGGAAAAGGAGGGAACGAGAAGAAAAGGCGAGGCTGTGTCTCAGCTGGAGAGTCTGACGAGATGCAAAAAGGAAGTTGACGAAATCCGGTTAGCAAAGCATGATTCTTGAACTCCCAAAGAACGTGCCTTGTCTTTTATGTTTAGAACTGCAGTCATAATTGTGTTTGGAGATTAACAGAAGGTATAAACATTAGCTGTAAGAAACCGTGACAGGCTTCATGCATAACCTCCCAGCTAGCATCAGTTAAGTAGTTATTTGTAAGTCGCTTTGGATAAAAGCGTCTGCTAAATGAATAAATGTAAATGTAAGTAGTTAGATAGTTAGATCAGGGCAGATAGAGTGACATTTTCTTATATTTAATAGCGACGTTGTTATTGTTAGTTAGCCAGTTAGACTGGTAACGTTAACTGAAATGGGTTTCATCCAAACATCAATAACTCAAAAACAAAAAAGCTCTTGCATAAACCAAATACTACCTTACTGAATCATGTCCCATAATAGTACACCAAATGTACCTGTTTCAATACCCTATGAGCTGTACAGATCACAGCAGCACTGGTTCGTATTAGCCAGCAATCCTTGGAAGACAACTCTCGGCAGCTGATGTCAGATGGCTTGCTAAGCTCACAGCTAATGCAGGCAGGTACACAGCTAGTCTAGATAGTCTACTCGATGGATAGTAAATCATGCATTGTAGCTTGCGAAAAAAATTGAACATTTCTTCTTGAGATCCCAGTCATGATAGCGCTCAAGAGAAATGTCATAGCACAAGAGGTTCTCATCGATCACGTCCAGGATTCCGGTTGATTGCAATATTTTCTCTATAAGCAGAACAAACAAACATTACTAAAAAAAAATTCAGTGTGCACACATCGCTAAGTATTATTTCCCCGAATTACCGGTAGCCTGTAAACCACTTAGGCTGGAGAATAATACAACTCATACACAGCGAGCGATGACCACCAAATTTGTCCCAAGTTGTAAAATCATTCGGAAGCCTGTAATTCGGGATAATAATGGCAGTTTTCCAGCAGTTCGTAAACTCGCTGAGGGCTACTCCTGTTTAAAAAGCCTAGCTGTGTTTGAGTCATCTATGATGTAAAGCTACCAAGCAATTCTGAATAAAACAAACATTGTATGTACACTGTTCTACAAATAACACCTCAATGCTCTATACAAATAAATATGAAATTTCTTTTAAATATAATTATACTGTATTCTGCCACATAAACTACGTTATATAATTACTTGTTAAGCATTTCAGTCATTATTATCACCAATTTTGAAGCCTCAAAATGAAGTACCAAATTAACAACAAATAATAAATAATAATATCTTGGCAGATGATGGATCATGTGCAACACTGTGCAACATGCTGGAGATCAAATCATCACTAATGAGCTTTAATTTAATTACAGAGCAGCAGGCACAGAGCAGAGATTGCAGAGGAAGATGTTTGTCAATGTTTCCATTACAGACAGAAGTCTTGAGTCTGAAGAGACATCTCTGAAATGTCAGCCACAGTGAATATCACGTTATCTCCACAACAGTTACTGCACTTATTACTTTCTTAAAGCGTTCGTAAAACACACACATTACTACTTATACACTAACATACAAGATACACCAACATATCTCACTGAACAAAATACTGTTTACTACTTTTCATACCAAAGCGCTGTTTAATTCTCAAATCTGATTCGTCAGAAAGTGTTGATTAATTTTCTAGAAAGGCAGCTCCCACCGTCGTATAATTCAGCTATCACTCAAATCCCAGATTTATATTAATGCACTCCTTCGAATATTACATCATAAACGTTTTCTGTGTGGAAATATTTTTAGCATTTTTAGAAGAAGTCTCCAATGTCATATTAACTTCAAGAGAGAGGGGGGGAAATGGCTGTTGAGAGAGCCATTGTTTATAGCTGTTATAACAGAAGTGTTATCACTTGTGTCTTTTTTTCTTTTTGGAAATATCACAACATTAAATGTAACCATGAATGGATAAAAAAAAAAAAACATTCTTTAATTAATATAAAAATTCAAATCGTTATCAAATTCACAAGAGGAGTAAAACAGTTCAGTAGGTGCTGTTCAGGGTTATAATAGCATCAGACCACTCGGTTGTTTATTACATTCAGATAGTGTCTCAACTCTTCACAGATAGGAGGAGCTGGATCAAGTCTGACTCCACCCCCTGGACTTTTGGTTGTGCAGCAAAGGCATACTTTTCATTTTCTCTTGATCATGTGTGTATCCACAGTGCTCAAACCATAGTATGACTAGACGTGATTAAAATATCTGCAAGACACCAACACCTGTTTCGGTCTGCTGTTTCGTTTTAGTCATGCTTCTTCGTCATTCAGAAACATTTACATGCTGTCTGACACTGTAGTTCTTAGCTATAGTGACCAAAGTGTTGTAACCACTGATGTGACTTTCTCTCGGTACGGGAGGTAAGACGTTTGAAACGCAGTTTCCAGTGAGAGCTGTGATCAGCAACAGACACCTATCAACACCTTGGTTACTTCAGAGGTATTTAAGAAATGACCATTACTGCTTCAAAGTTTCCAATATACATATACATACATACATTATATATACATACATACATTATATATATATATATATATATATTATATATATATATATATATATATATATATATATACATACACACATGTATACATCTGTATGTACATATATACAGGATCTGTCCTGTCTTATCCACACCATCAGCACCTTTCTTTACTAAATGAGCCGACAGGCATGACTTCGTCGAACCTGTTACAAAAGTCGCTTCCGTGCCAATCCTCGACTTATGGCTGCTCGCTCTCACATCTCTCTCGCTAACTCCAAGACTACTGAGATAGACGTGGAATTCGGTTCTTCCTTCTTTCTCCAACGGCGTGTCCAGGAAAAGTGATCTGGTCTGTTCGGTGAAGCCAGGTGCCGGTAGGAACTCGATCCTTTCCATCTGCCATATGTGTGTGTGTGTGTGTGACTCCCTGCGCCTGCTCGGCCAAAGCGGGATCGCAGAATAGCGTTATTGTTCCACGGACACTCGCAGAACCACAGCCATGCAAGACCTCACACACGGCATATTAAAAAAAAAAACCTCAAATGCACACAAAGAGCTTATGCACACACTAACAATTTTGGAGATCTGCAGATTTGCTGTATTTAATCAGTTCATTATGTACACAACCTCATAGCACACACTTACCAATGATTCCACTATTCACAGCTCAACACGCACGCGCACGCACACACACACACACACACACACACACACACACACACACACAGAGAGAGGAATAATATTTGATGATCTCCATCAGAGTCCTGGTGTTACAGCAAGCAGCAGGGAGTGCTTTTAGGACCCTTTCTTGTGGAATATGAGTCCTTTGCTTTATAGGCCGGGGGCTGGACTTAAAAACAGTGGTGTCGTGAAACACTTGACCCTTGAGGTTTTGATTATTACACTGGTGGAATGTTTATACTTAAAAAAAAATAAAATAAGAGACGTCTTCTCCGATGCTCCATTTGCATGCAAGTCATACTTTACGAATCAAATCCCTCAAAACAGCACACACAAGGTTTGAAAGCATCCTCCCAAAGCATACAAATGCATTCCTGGTCCTACTTCTGCTTTGCCAAAGAACCAAATAACAAGCGGTAACTAACGTAAATATGCTGAGCTACTTACTTATACTAAAGCTCACATATTATGGTTTTGAAACGTGCCTAATTTTGTTTTAAAGGTCTCATACAATAGATTTACATGCATGCAAGGTCAAAAAACACTTTAATGCGCTCATAATTTAAACTGCAGCATTACCCTTTCCCCCCAGTGTCACAAACGACTCAGTAAATGATCTGTTCTAAACGATTCACTCTAAACTCCTCCTTTCAGAGATCATACTTTGCTCTGATTGGTCAGATGTCCCAGTCTGTTGTGATTGGTCTACCGCTGTCAGCGAGCAGCAGATGAAGACCAGAGGCAGGGCTTTTTGTTATAAACCTAAGTAAGTCTGGAATTACTAACGACTCATTTCAGCTGTTCAGAATTGGTTCCTTCTTTTGGGAGTCAATAACTCTGTTTCTCGTGAGCTTTGATTTTTGACACTTTGCAGACGTTTTTACATTCACAAACCGCTCTAGAACACAAATGAAATGTTTTCTTTCATGACTGACAACAGGAATATGGGTGTAAACCTCAGGATTCCGTACAATACAATACCATTTCACTTTTGATATACGTTTTGATATAAGTTTTGATATACCTCAGAATCTACAATACTGTATGACGCAGTAGCATTAGATTTAGATCGATATATATGACCAACTTTCTTCTGAACCGAGGGTATGCCTAATGTTAATTTGTGAATGATGACGTAAAGACAAACAGACAAATCTCCCTGCAGGGATATTTACACATCACTTTTAAAATATGAATGATGTATGAATAATAATAATAATATAATAATAATAATAATAATAATAATAATCTATTTTATAAACAACTGTAATTGATAATAATCTACAGGGAGTCCAAAAAGTCTCCATACATGGGGGAAATTAACACTTTATAGCAAAATGTCTTCCAAAATTTATTTATTTATTTATTTATTTATTTATTCATTCATTCATTCATTCATTCATTCATTCATTCATTCCAGAGGCTTTAAGAACGCCTTTGACAAAAGAAGAACATATTGAAATCATTCTCATGGCTGGATCAGGAAGCTGTCGCAAGTTTGCGATGGACTTTAACAGGAAACATGGTAAGCACCTCACACACACACACACACACACACACACACACACACACACACACACACAGTATGCCAAACTTGGTGCTGGCGAACATACTCCCTCATGTATTGAGACTTTTGGGACACGCACCAATGCTGCTATGTAATAAGGCGTAAAGATGTTCTTTCCCTCTACATGTTGGATGAGTGAAGTAAAGAAACATGGACGGCTACAAAAAAAAAAAAAAAACAATAACATAAATAATGGAAGCCTCACTCTCTGGTTTTTTTTAACAATATTAAACAAAACAAATGGTATCCTATCCTGATTTGTCCAGATCAGATCCCGGCTGTTGTCCTCCAGACAGCTGACTGCACTCTCTAATCTCCTAATGGGCATGCAAGTCATTACTGAGCTGCAAGAGGATCTTCCGACCGCACGATCAATCATCAAGCGCCATACTGGATCTTCAAAAAAGATTCAGCCGAGCTTCAAGTGTAATCAGATAGAGAACCTTGGCAGCTGCTGTCACAAACCTTGAGCCTGACTGACATCTTACTGACCGGCTCGGCTCGCAATGCAACTTACTGACCGGCTCACAGTGAATCTTACTGACCGGCTCGCAATACAACTTACTGACCGGCTCGCAGTGAATCTTACTGACCGGCTCGCAATGCAACTTACTGACCGGCTCGCAGTGAATCTTACTGACCGGCTCGCAATGCAACTTACTGACCAGCTCAGCTCGGAATGCAACTTACTGACCGGCTCGCAGTGAATCTTACTTACCGGCTTGCAATGAATGTTACTGACCGGTTCGCAATGCAACTTAATGACCAGCTCAGCTCGCAACAAAACTTACTGTCCGGCTCACAATGCAACTTACTGACCGGCTTGCAGTGAATCTTACTGACCGGCTCGGAATGCAACTTACTGACCGGCTCGCAGTGAATCTTTCTGACCGGCTCAGCTCGCAATGCAACTTACCGACCAGCTCACAACGCAACTTACTGACCTGCTCAGCTCGGAACGCAACTTACTGACCGGCTTGCAGTGAATCTTACTGACTGGCTCAGCTCGCAATGCAACTTACTGACCAGCTCACAACGCAACTTACTGACCTGCTCAGCTCGCAACGCAACTTACTGACCGGCTCACAGTGAATCTTACTGACCGGCTCATCTCGCAATGCAACTTACTGACTGGCTCGCAACGCAACTTACTGACTGGCTCACAATGCAACTTACTGACCGGCTCATCTCGCAATGCAACTTACTGACCGGCTCGCAACGCAACTTACTGACCAACTCAGCTCGCAACGCAACTTACTGACTGGCTCGCAACGCAACTTACCGACCGGCTCAGCTCGCAATGCAACTTACCGACCGATTCAGCTCGCAGTGAATCTTACTGACCGGCTCGGCTCACAGTGCATCTTACTGACCAGTTCAGCTCACAGTGAATCTTACTGACCGATTCGGCTCGCAGTGAATCTTACTGACCGGCTCGGCTCACAGTGAATCTTACTGACTGGCTCGGCTCGCAGTGAATCTTACTGACCGACTCACAATGAATCTTACTGACCGATTCGACTCTCAGTGAATCTTACTGACCGATTCGGGTCGCAGTGAATCTTACTGACCGGCTCGGCTCGCAATGAATCTTACTGACCGATTCAGTCACGGTGCATCTTACTGACCGGCTCGGCTCACAGTGAATCTTACTGAGCGGCTCACAGTGAATCTTACTGACCGGCTCGGCTCGCAGTCAATCTTACTGACCGGCTCGGCTCGCAGTCAATCTTACTGACCGGCTCGGCTCGCAGTGAATCTTACTGACCGGCTCGGCTCGCAGTCAATCTTACTGACCGATTCGGCTCGCAGTGAATCTTACTGACCGGCTCGGCTCGCAGTGAATCTTACTGACCGGCTCGGCTCGCAGTGAATCTTACTGACCGACTCACAATGAATCTTACTGACCGATTCGACTCTCAGTGAATCTTACTGACCGATTCGGGTCGCAGTGAATCTTACTGACCGGCTCGGCTCGCAATGAATCTTACTGACCGATTCAGTCACGGTGCATTTACTGACCGTCGCTCACAACTTAGTCACAGTGAATCTTACTACCCTCGGCTCACAGTCAATCTTACCGGTTACAGTGAATCTTACTGGCGGCTCACAGTGAATCTTACTGAGCGGCTCACAGTGAATCTTACTGAGCGGCTCACAGTGAATCTTACTGAGTGGCTCGGCTCACAGTGAATCTTACTGACCGGCACACAGTCAATCTTACTGACCGGCTCGGCACACAGTGAATCTTACTGACCGGCTCGGCTCACAGTGAATCTTACTGACTGGTTCACAGTGAATCTTACTGACCGGCTCACAGTCAATCTTACTGACCGGCTCGGCACACAGTGAATCTTACTGACCGGCTCGGCTCACAGTGAATCTTACTGACTGGTTCACAGTGAATCTTACTGAGCGGCTCACACTGAATCTTACGGAGCGGCTCACACTGAATCTTACGGAGCGGCTCGGCTCACAGTGAATCTTACTGCCGGCTCGGCTCACAGTGAATCTTACTGAGCGGCTCACAGTGAATCTTACTGAGTGGCTCGGCTCACAGTGAATCTTACTGACCGGCACACAGTCAATCTTACTGACCGGCTCGGCACACAGTGAATCTTACTGACCGGCTCGGCTCACAGGAATTTACTCGTAAATTACGACGCTACAGTATTTACTGCCGCGACACAACTACCGCACATAATTACAACCTTACTAAATTGCTAATAATACCCACTATCTACGCTCACACTACTGGATTTAAGCACACAGAAACGACAACGGCCATAACTGCTACATAATCTTAGTGACTGGCTCACAGTGAATCTTACTGACCGGTTCACACTGAATCTTACTGAGCGGCTTACAGTGAATCTTACTGAGCGGCTTACAGTGAATCTTACTGAGCGGCTCACAGTGAATCTTACTGACCAGCTCGGCTCATAGTGAATCTTACTGAGCGGCACACAGTCAATCTTACTGACCAGCTCGGCACACAGTGAATCTTACTGACCGGCACACAGTCAATCTTACTGACCGGCTCGGCACACAGTGAATCTTACTGACCGGCACAGTCAATCTTACTGACCGGCTCGGCTCACAGTGAATCTTACTGACCGGCTCGGCTTACAGTGAATCTTACTGACCGGCTCACAGTGAATCTTGCTGACCGGCTCACAGTGAATCTTGCTGACCGGCTCACAGTGAATCTTACTGACCGGCTCACAGTGAATTTTACTGACCGGCTTGACTCACAGTGAATCTTGCTGACCGGCTCACAGTGAATCTTGCTGACTGACTCACAGTGAATCTTACTGACCGGCTCACAGTGAATCTTGCTGACTGACTCACAGTGAATCTTACTGAGTGGCTCAGGTCACAGTGAATCTTGCTGACCGGCTCACAGTGAATCTTACTGAGCGGCTCAGCTCACAGTGAATCTTACTGACCGGCTTGACTCACAGTGAATCTTACTGACCGGCTTGACTCACAGTGAATCTTACTGATCGGCTCACAGTGAATCTTACTGACTGGCTCACAGTGAGTCTTACTGACCGGCTCACAGTGAATCTTGCTGACCGACTCACAGTGAATCTTACTGAGCGGCTCAGGTCACAGTGAATCTTACTGACCGGCTCACAGTGAATCTTACTGACCGGCTCACAGAGAATCTTACTGACCGGCACACAGTGAATCGTACTGACCGGCTCACAGAGAATCTTACTGACCGGCTCACAGTGAATCGTACTGACCGGCTCACAGAGAATCGTACTGACCGGCTCACAGAGAATCTTACTGACCGGCTCGGCTCACAGTGCAATGCTGATGATGTCATAATTCTGAGGTTTTTTGATGTCAGTGCCTGCTTTCTCCTCATCATTCAGTGGGGGGGTATTTATTTTTTATGAGGTCCAGTATGCTGCTGTCCTGAGACTCTTTTTAAAGGAAATTGTCCTTAAGTGATCTCCAATATCTTAAGGCTATTAGGAACTAACAGGAAGCTCTTTAACTGCCATCACAAGGTTAAACACTGATAACACTATTAACCACAATCTCATAACCTCATTAGATCTAAACTAAATGTCATTTCAATGTAAAGAAACAGGAAATACGATGTTTGTTTACACACAAGAGCTAACAGTCCACAAGTAGTACTGTGTTGAAAATGGTCAAGCTTAGGAGGAGGGAAAAGAGAGCTTCTTTTCTGTTCACTAATGAAGAGTGAAGTGGTTTAGTGGAGGAAGCTGGGATTATAAGTTCCTCAGCACGGCGGGGAGAGATAAAAAATAAACTGTGGAATATCATATTGATAGAAAAGCGGGTAGTTACCTTTAAAAGGGAAGCCGTGGCACTAAGCAGCGTGGACGTGTTCTGGTCAGAAAGCTTACAGATGTTGACAAAGTGGCATTTTCCCCCGTAGCCTCGCTCGTGATAGCGGTGCTCGCGACCACAATGTCCTTCACTGCGCGAGAGAAACGGGAAAAGCCGTGCCGCGGTTTCCGTTATCGCTCGGTGTGTCCGCTAATTTAAACCGCCGCGTTTCCAGCAACCTCGGTGGGGGGAAGGCAGTCAGGGCCGTTAGCCTTGTTGTGTCCCGGTGAAGATGTGGGGCTCCCGTTCTGGCGAGGAGGGAGGGGGGGACGCGAGACCTTATAATGAGTTACGGGAAGAATTTTTGCGCAGAACTGACCAACCTTCGAGAGTACTCGAGCTCGGAAAATGGCGACGTCCAAATTCTCAACGCGCTCTCGCGCCTCTGAGCAGGACTTGTGAAATAAATGAACCGGGCTTGAGTGCGCGTTGCTCGGATTCGGCTCGAGCTGAAGAGCCGCTGCCTGCTGGAATAGGAGGAGCCGGGGAAACTCTGTCCCCGCCCATCGACGCAACGCAACCCGGAAGAAAAATGGCAGATAACGGTTACGTCCTAAGGAGAAAGATGCAGCTGAGATCGACTGAGCGGCTGCACCGCCCACCAAAGAGCACAGCCAATAGCAAGGCTGTATACCTAGAGCGCAGCCAATGAAACTGTATCAAATATTCAAATAAAATATTTTACTGTCATTCAACAAATAATCTACATCAACATTATTAATGCTAACTGTCTGGGCGGTTATTAAATATTATTTAGTCTTATAACCAGATTCGGAGGTCAGTGACACTTACATTCAGTACTTAAACAAATAATAATCACTTATAACCTAGCAACAGCCGCTGTAATCATAAAGACTGTCCTGTGCTTATCTGAGGACTCAAAACACTCAGTAATGTTTTTGGTGTTTATTTTTGATGTTTATTATCCCACTATCCGTTGTCACCCAGAAGAGGACAGAGTTTCCTTTTGAGTCTGCTTCCTCTCAATGTTTCTTCCTCAATTCGTCTCAGGGAGTTCATCCAAAAGAGAACGCAGACTTGCTTAATAGGGATCTAAATTTAACTCTACTGTGCATCCAGATTTCTGTCTAGCTGCTTCGTGACACTGTCTGTAAAAAATAAATACACTGAATTCAGTTGAATTAATGAATAAATAAGCTGCATGTAAGGCATAACAACAGGTTCCTTGATCAGCCAGACAGGATCCTTTTTTTCGTTTTGTTTTGGAAACTGGAGCCTATCTCACGGAGCATCAGGCACAAGGTGGGATACACCCTGGACGGGGTGCCAATCCATCACAGGGCACAATCACATACACATTCTCACAGCCATTCATACACTATGGACACTTTGAGCTTGCCAGTCAGCCTACCATGCATGTCTTTGGACTGGGGGAGGAAACCGGAGTACCCGGAGGAAACCCCCACAGCACGAGGAGAACATGTAATGTCCACACAGCGGTGGGAATCAAACTGGAATCGAACCCCCAACCCTGACAGTGTGAGGGGAACGTATTAAACATTAATCCACCATGTGCCCTGGTATGAGTTGCTTATCCTGATAATGAGATACATTACTGTAAGTTATATCACTAACTCGTTAATAGTGAACTAGAGTACTGTCACCTAGGTAATAAGGTAGCTAATATTTAAATGTTTTATTTAACAAATGTTCATGTTTTCTACAGCAGATAGTGCTATATATGTGCTATTGAATTAATGTGGTCTTCTTGGTAAGAGATTAGCAATAGACAGAAACAATAAACAATAAAGTGCCTATAGAGTGCTTATAAGGTGCATCAGGAAGAAGGTTGTGTGTAATAACATGCCCAGTAATAATGCACATATTACAAATATACAGTATTATATACTACACAAGGATATAAAGGAGTGTTATAGGATATTTATATCATATTCACAACAGTAAACATTCTCTTTAATGGTTTATAATATTTTGATGTGAGTGACAGAGTACTGAGCTTTGTTTTAGGACAATGTTAGCATTAGTCTCCTGTGGACACTCAAACTGAAAAAAAAGCGCCAATCACTGAATTCATTTTTATTCATACCACACTGATTAAATTCTCGATTAGTGTTGATTAATTGTCTATGACTGCAGCTCTGACAATAGTTCTGGCTGTAATTCAAATGACAGGTTTATATTAATGTGCTCATTTTAATACATTATAATTTATACACAGGGATTTGTAGGGCTCCAAAAAAATGTGCTAAAATGTTATTTAGCTGTTGATTTGGTGAAGCTTTCTCCAAGTTGTTTATTTAGAATTTTTGGAAGGAGTCTCCAGTGTCAGCACGTTGTACTACTCAGAGGTTAAAAAAAAAAAGTCGTAACTTTTCCTTCACGGGAATATCATCAGGATGGAGGATTTGTCCGTTTCTCAGTAACATAACAGGGTGAGGCTTTTTTGTACTTGTAATAATAATCATTTTTAAAAGAATAATAATAATAATAGTGGTAATAATAATGCTTTGTGATGGATATATTATGAGTGTGTGTGCATATCTAGGTGTTTTCATTCAGCAGGGATACTAAAGGTTAGCACGCATGTTAACAGGTAGGACACATAGTGGGAGTTTCCTTGGTGGATTCAATGTTTACTGAATAGGAGCAGGTTTCAGACAAGTACCTGGTGAAATCATTCTGTCTGTTATTTCCTGCAGTTAAACTTTGTCTCATAAAATATTTAGACTTGTTTGCAACTGAGCTACACCATAGAATCTCCAATAGCATGTATTTGTGTACAGCATGCACAGTTCTAACAACAATGTTGTTGTGATGAAATGTGAAAGATACGTTAAGTGCATTCTGTAAGTGCATTGCTCTGCTCGACTCTCATATCATGAGCACATGCAGGACTAGAGAAGGGCTAACAAAGAGTGCATAGCAGCATACCAGCTATAGTCGGGGATGGTAATATGCGTGTGTCTTCAGGAAGAATAAAAATGAAATGTTTTGACATTAAAAAATGACTATGAAGAGAAGCATGCAGTAATAATTGTAACCCAGTCAACATTTGGTGCATGCCTTTAAAACTGTCTCAGATTATGGTCATTGAGATTATAAGGAAATTGTCTGGGAAGTTTTTTTCAAGCATCTTTAAGAACCTCCTGCACTTCTTCCTGGAGAATTGTTTCTGTTTCCACAGGTATAACCAGACTTATGATGTTTTTCCTAATATGTCACTTCCTTTAATGGCATCCAAACAATTCTCTGTAAAAATTTACTGTATATCCATCTATCCATCCATTTTCCATACCACTTATCTTACACAGGGTTGTGGGAGAGCCTGGAGCCTATTCCAGGGAACTCAGGGCACAAGGCAGGGGACACCCTGGTCAAGGTGCCTACCCATTTGGCATATGTACAGTCGCATATATTCAAACACCCAATCACACACTATGGACATTTTAGAGATGCCAATCTGCCTACAACGCATGTCTCTGGACTGGGGAAGGAAACCAGAGTACCTGGAGAAAACCCCCAAAACATGGGGAGAACATGCAAGCTCTGAGCACACAGGGCGGAGGCGATTTACTGTATATGAATGAATGGCATTGTATTTTTTTCCTCATATACAAATTAATTTTTTAATTAACCTAAACAAATGCTGTCTCTAAGGGATAGTTCAAATAAATGCAAACACATAAACACAAATACATTGTTGTCCTTAGTCTGTTTGTGTTGCATTCATTTATTTTTCTTTTCGACATGAAAGTGGGAAAACAAGGAAACAGCCTGTTCTTTTATTTGTGCTTTTCTTGGTGCACACTAAAAGGAAATTAATGCGTAAAGGTCAGCTATTCTCTGGTTAAAGTATGTACTCAGGATTCTGTTTTCATAAAAGATTTGATAAAAATGGGATCAACACCATGCAGGTATGGACACAATTTCAGGTATTCAATGCTTTATTGGAAGAAGCAACCAAAACAGAGACGTAATCCAAAGGCAATGTCAAGATCAAGGCAAGTGTCATGTGATGAACAAACAACGTGAACTAGTGCAGGTAAGATCAAGACAAGAAAACCAGACACAAGATTAAAACCAGAAAGACAATCAGTAAACAACGGCTTGATCTAGATTGATACCGAAACACGGAGCTTATACGTCTCAGTGAGTCGTGGGGAGAGTTTTTAAAATTTTGTAGTTTTTTTTTTTGTGTGTTTTTTTTTTTTAATTAAAATTTTTTTTTTTTTTGTGTGAATTTATAAATTATTTTTTTTTTTTTTTTTTTTTTTTTTTTTTTTTTTTTTCTTTTTCTTTTCCCCTTTTTTTTTTTTTTTTTTTTTTTTTTTTTTTCTAATAAGAAATTTTTTTTTTAAAAGTAAAAAAATAAAAAAAACTACTTAAAATTCTTTTTTATTTTAATTTTTTTTAAATAATAAAAAAATACTTTCTAAAATAAAAAAAAAAAAAAAAACAAAAAAAAATAAAAAAAAAAAAAAAAAAAAACAAATAAAAATAAAATAAAAAATAAAAACATATTTTATTTTTTTTTTCGTATTTTGTGCAGGCAATTAGCTTGTTTTATTATACATAAAATAGCCTGACAATTATTTGCTGCATATACCAAACACAAAATTATGGAAATTAGCCTCTGAGATGAGTAAACATTCAGTTTAAAATTTTCCTTCAACTACAGACACTGCATCCACTGATTCCAGCATGTTTTCTTACTGACACGCCCCCGACTCAAAGCTCAAAGAAAATCTGAGTTTCCCACCCGTAATTATGACTTTGTGGTGTGTGTTGAACTCGTAAATACGATCTTACTGACATGACTTGAACGCACCATTAGATGCCAGTTCTGGCACTGATATGACACTTAAATTAAATGGCTGATTCTAATTTCAAATATTTTAATTTTACTGACACTCTTGCTATTTTTAAAAAGTAGTGATCCATGTTAGTAATACATCAGACACTAATGACAATAATTTATTTTCTCACTAATTGTTAATACACATCCGGGTCATTGAAGATCCACCCGACCATCCTGGGGTGCCTAGAGCTTATCCTAGAGAACTCATGGCACAAGGTGGGGTGCCAACCTATTGCAGGGCACAATCAAACACACATTCACATACTACAGACAATTTGGAAATGTCAATCAGCCTACCATGCATTGTCCTTGGACTGCGGGAGGAAACCGGAGTACACGGAGGAAACCCCTAGCATGGGGAGAACATGCAAACTCTGAGAAACACAGGACGGATGCGGGATTCGCGCCCCCAACCCCGGAGGTGTGAGGTAAACGTGCTAATCACTAAGCGACTCTCCTACTCCCCGGCCCCCATTAAAGAGTGTTCATTAACTTAAGCCCTAAAATGAATTTGAACTGATAAGAAACAAGCAACAGAGAAATATTACTGCTTTCTGTAATATGTATTGTTTTAAAGCCAAAACTGATTTGAATATCTATCTTTTTAATGAAAAAAGAATTGGTAGCAATGTATACAGACCTCCTTGAAAACATTGTATTATTTATATTTGCGCTCAGAATTTCTCTGTTTCTTCAGAAACTCTTTTTTTGCCTTTCTGTTTCCTTGGGGTATAAATAAGAAGTTGTACACATGCAAAGTCACTTGGTCATCCCTTACTAGAAAGAGAGACAAAGTGTTGTGTTCATAGTAGTAGCTCTGAAATAAGGAGAGAGACTGAAAGAGAGCATGACTGAGATATATTATTCATCCTCTGCAATGGTCTGCACTGTAAATCCAAATGCTATTATAGGAGGAATAATGGATTTCGTTCTCGCTCCTTCTTTCTTTTTGTATATGACAGTGGGTATCATCTTTAGCTTTGGAGAGAGAGAGAAAAGAGAAAGAAAGAGAGAGAGAGAGAGAGAGAGAGAGAGAGAGAGAGAGGGAAATAAATCGTCTGAGATCTAATTCAACAGGGCCGAATCTGACCAAAGATAATTATTCTTTTGGTTCCAGGACAATGTAGGAAATTGAAACATAACTGCCATTACTGTACTTTATTTCATAATGAGGTAGTTTGTCACAGGCCATAAATCAAACTTACATTTCTAACCATTATACAAACTGTTAAAAAGGAGAAATGAGAATATATTACCCATGATTCAGCTTCACTTTAGAAACATTCGAAACAAAATAAATATTTCACTCTCTTCTTCCTTTCTTCTTATTCATGAAATTACACCTATTTCTGTTTAATAATAGAAATTCAGAGTAGACAGTAGTAACATTTTTTTGTATACACAACATTTAGAGTTGCTATAAACAATGGTAATGGAAAAAAATCCATACAAGGGAAAATTGGGAAAAGTAGTAGACTGGCTGGAATCTACTAATGTTTTTAATTGAAAACGTTAGCATTTTCCATAGACAATGATGCCTAGTGCTGTAAAAGGTAGGCCTGTGGTTAATTATCCTGTACCCTCAGTACAGTAGAACATTAAATGCAAGGCTGTAAAACCCATTCAAGCTGGTAACCAAGCCATATCTGCACAGCAGCTTCCAATTTAATCCTACAGTCAGCCCCAAAATGAATACAATTATTAAGACAGGTTATGAAAAAAATGTCTTGGTGGTTTATTACTCATTTAATACTTTGTGCAACTTTCCTTTACCCGCATAACAGCTCAGAGTCTTCTCTGATCATGCATAATGAGAATATATTAGATTAGAGAGCAAGGAGTGTGAGACACTCCTCAATTACACAATCTTTCTAGATCCTCTAGAGTTTTAGCTCTTCTCGTGTGGACACTCTTCTTCATCTCTCCACTCACACTTTCAATGGGGTGTAGGTCAGCAGACCGAGATGGCCATGTTATAAGCTTGATTCTGTGGCTACTGATCTATTTTTTTGTGGCTGTGGATGTGTGTTGTAGATCATTGTCCTGCTGGAAGATCCTTCCATGATGTGGTTGTAGCTTCGTGGCAAAGGCAGCCAGAATTTAATGTAAAATCTACTGGAAATTCTTGCATGACTAGAAAGCGTAGTGTCTTTGGAGGAAAAATGCTTAATGCTTAACGGTGTGGATTCTATATAGCCCTCCTTCTTTTTACACCAAACCCACCATGACTGTTTGTTGGCAAAATCTGATTTTTTTTATTTGTCCATAGAGTGCTGTGAAAAAGTATTTACCTGATTTCTTCTATTTTTGTGTATATCTCATATTAAGTACTTATAGATATTCTACTGCTATTCTTTGGATCATTGTCTTGCTGCATAATACAGTTGCTCTTGTGTTTCAATTTAAGAACTGAAGACCGGACATTCTAGAATGGACATTAGAATTTTCTGGTAGAGAGCAGAATTCATGTTTCCCTCGATTACTGCCAGTTGCCCGGGCCCTGAAGCAGCAAAGCTTAGTGAAGCACCCCACACCATCACACTTCCACCACCATGCTTAACCGTAGGTATGATTTTCTTTTTGTGGAATTCTGTGTTTGGTTTACACCAAATGTAACAGGACCCCTGTTTTCCAAACAGTTCCACTTTCGACTCATCAATCCACAGATCATTGTCCCAAAAGGTTTGAGGATCATCAAGGTGTGTTTTGGCTAAATTCATATGAGCCTTAATGTTCTTCTAGGTTAGCAGTGGTTTTCACCTCACCACTCTTCCATGGATGCCATTTCTTTACCAATGAACAGTGACCTTTATGGATGCAAGAGAGGTCTTTGATGGTGTTCTTGGCTCTTTGTGACTTGCTGGATGAGTAGTTGCTGTGCTCTTGGAGGAATTTTGGAAGGTTGGACACTTATGGGAAGTTTCACTACTGTGCTGAGTTTTCCATTTGGAGATAAAAGCTCTTACTGGGGTTCTTTGAAGTCTCAGAGCCTTCCCAGACTTCCCAGACTGATGTATTTGAGTCACCTTCTTCCTCATCATTTCTGGAAAATCTTTCAACTTTGGCATAGTGTGTGGTTGCATCTAGTCCAGCTGAACCCCATTATGAATGCAGTTTTGTAGATTTGGGGAATTAGCAACTACGAGGGCAAATACTTTTTCACACAGGCCCAGTTGCTATTGGATAATTTTTTTTTTTTGCTTAAATAAATAACATTATCATTTAAAAACTGTATTTTGTGTTTAGTCGAGTTGCCTTTGTTTTATCTTAGATTTTGTTTAAATTTCTGAAGCAATTAGTATGAGATCTACACAAAAACAGTGATTTTACACAACACTGTGGAACCTGGTTCGAGTTAACGTTCCAGTAGTGTTTAGCACACTCAAGTGTTTACGTTTGTGGTTAGATGAAAGCATGTGGGAGGCAATGGTAATTTTTTATTAGGAGACTTTGTGACTCCAACTGCTACACTCTTCTACAAATCTGTGTCTGTGAAACATACTCCTTACTGTGTATGAGAAAACAAAATACACACAGATCCTCTCCCAGGCAGGTTCATTACAGCTCCAGTTGTTTGCCATCCATCTTCCATACTGCTTATCCAACACAGGGTCATAGGGAGCCTGGAGTCTATCCCAAGGAACTAGGGCACAGGGTGGCGGACACTCTGGCTGGGGTGCCAACCCGTCTCAGGGCACAATCTCACACATATTCACACACTACGGACAATTTTGAGATGCCAATCAGCCTACAATGCATGTCTTTGGACTGGGGGAAGAAACCAGAGTACCCAGAGTACCTGTGCTCCTAAGGAAACCCCCAAAGCACAAGCAGGCTCCGTGCACACAGGGTGGAGGCGGGATTCGAACCCCCAACTAACCCCTGTGCTAACCACTAAGCCACTGTGCCAGCCCCCCCACCTGAGTTGTTTTAAACTCCTTTATTATTGCTCTAACAACATTTTAAGCCATTGCATGGTTTATGAAGGTCAACACATATATTTATTGGAAAAATCATCACCTGTTATTTTTATTTTCATCTATATTTTTTTTCATTTGACCATTTATCAGTGAGCCTGTGCGCACCCTCACATTTCCTTCTTGGCTGACAGGAGGGGAACCCAATGTGCTCTTCAGCTAGTCCATCCATCTGTTGTGCATTCTAAGATGCTTTTCTGCTCACTGTGGTTGTAAAGAATGATTATTTAAGTTACCGTAGCCTTCCTGTCTGCACAAACCAGTCTTGCCATTCTCCTCTGACTGCTCTCATCAACAGAGCATTTCCTGAGGAAGTGCTGGTCACTGGATGTTTTTTTTTGTGTGTGTGTTTTGTTTTGTTTTTCACACCATTCTGTGTAAGCTCTAGAGACTTGTGTCAGCAGTTACTGAAATGCTCAAGCCATCCCATCTGACACCAACAATCATGCCACGGTCAAAATTCCTTATTCGGAATAAATTGACAGAATCAGATTCTATTCTTCAGATTCTATTTTAAAGAACGTTAGGCAAAGTTAATCAAAAGTAGAGTAAGATGAATTTCTAAACTGTTAATTAAGTGTCAGATATAACAAACAAAAAATAACAGCTTTTGGCCGGAAGTAAAAAAAAGGGGGGGGGGAAGCAAAGAACAGTTTTGGGAGAAAAAGATGGCATTTATTGTTCAGTTTACCTGACTCACTGAAAAAAAAAAAAAAAAAACAGCATTCCCATCACTACTGGAAACTGCCAGCAAAGCAGTGGTATGTAGGCTAAATGTGCAACTGGACAGAAAAGATAATAATAATAATAATAATAATAATAATAATAATAATAATAATAATAATAATAATAATAACAACATGCAAATAATAAATCACATCAGACATAACAAGATTAAATGAGATTCACAGAAAAACAGAAATAATAAGTTTTGTGTAGAATTATGAAAAACTGTCAAAATAAAACTGTAATAACATACTGATCACAACTGGATCAAGTCACATAACATTAACTTCACCTGTGACAGATAGCCTCAAGCTACCCATGGCAACGAAACGTCATAATAAACCCACGCGTACTAAATCAACAATACTAAACAACATAATAATGCACAAACTGATCACACACACTACCAGATATGAAAAACATTAAAAATAAGGTAAAAATAATGTGGCGTATACTGTAAACTCTTAGCCAGCAGCTATAACCCTGTCTTAACACTTGCATCAGTGGAACAGAGCTTGCTTATCCTCTTGTTTTGAGGTATCAGCAGTTCTTACATCCAATGTGTGTGTGTGTGTGTGTTTGTGTGTGTGTGTGTGTGTGTGTGTGTGTGTGTGTTGGCAGTTTCTAGAAAATGTTATTTGACACTCAAAACTCAATTTATGTCACTGACCTCGACTTGTTTGGCTTGGCATTTAGGTTACACTTTCATGTCCATGATTCATTGAAACTATGCTGTGCTGTCATTTTCGTTTTTATTTTCTGGTGATTTGTTTCTGGAACCACAAGCATATTTTATTCATTAAAAATACATAGGACTTCAATTTAAATGCAATAAATACCACTTTACAAAAAGATAACAACTTACAAACAGACGGAAAAGGAACAAAGACGACAAATACATTGTATAAACAAATAAAAACATACACAGAAATTGGTACAAAAGAATTTAAAAAATAATAAATTCAGCAATTTGAACAGTCTTTAGACTATTTCATAATATCTTAGTGAGGTATCTATTAAGAAAAGATCAAATTCAGGTAGTGCTATGAAGCATTTGCTTTTGTTTATGTATATAATATTAAATGAAATTAACTGTAGTACATTACACCATCAATTGAAATGAAATGTAACATTTTCTTTGCAAAGGAAAAAAATACAATTATATTAAAACATAACACATAGTATAACCTTAACCTTAATCTCTACATTTACATTTTACAACTCTAAATTTACATTACATCTACGTCCTCTGCTTTGTTCAGTACTCTGACTTCCTAGAGTTTAGTTTTGTGCATGGGTATTTATATCGTCAGACCCTAAATAATGTTATTTGGCAAATCTTCAGACACAAGCATCACATAGTAGACGCTTATATATGTACACACAGAAAGAGAGAGGGGGGGGGGAGAGAGAGAAATCAAGAACTCAGGTAATGTTTACGTGAGTTCCATAAATGCTGATATAGCAATAAGTAAAGCAAAAGTGACTAATTTCATATGCAGTATAAAGATTAGGAAATGGCAGGCGAGTTGGGAAAGTGAGAGAAATCCAGAATTAACATCCAGACTAATGTTGACTAAAGAGTAATGACACTCCAGTCCAGTAGATGACAGTAACGCACCATAATGGTTGACATCAACAGCCTCAATTCGAGGAAGAAGAAGAAAAGTGTAATTTGCTAGTATGTAGCTGTTTATAGAAGTACTGTTCATCCACCAGCTTTAATGTTTAGCTTGATTAACACAAATGGCTGCACAGTGTCCAGTTGAGTCCTTTATAATAGGAGAGTCCAGTTCTGCGGTTAATAATAACAACGTTAAACAGTTATCAGTCGCACCGAGTGCTCCAGCTAAAGGGAAGAAGCGAGCCGTTAGCCCGGCGGCTCCGGCGCTAACTCAGCCGAACAGCAACAACAGCAAGCGGAGGAAAGTGCACACAGTGTCGGGAGTCAGTCTCACTCCGGTAAAACCTGCACCGTTCATACACAGTGTCGGGAGTCAGTCTCACTCCGCTACAACCTGCACCGTTCATACACAGTGTCGGGAGTCGGTCTCACTCCGCTACAACCTGCACCGTTCATACACAGTGTCGGGAGTCAGTCTCACTCCGCTACAACCTGCACCGTTCATACACAGTGTCAGGAGTCGGTCTCACTCCGGTAAAACCTGCACCGTTCATACACAGTGTCGGGAGTCAGTCTCACTCCGGTAAAACCTGCACCGTTCATACACAGTGTCGGGAGTCGTCTCCGCTACAACCTGCACCGTTCATACACAGTGTCGGGAGTCGGTCTCACTCCGGTAAAACCTGCACCGTTCATACACAGTGTCGGGAGTCGGTCTCACTCCGGTAAAACCTGCACCGTTCATACACAGTGTCGGGAGTCAGTCTCACTCCGCTACAACCTGCACCGTTCATACACAGCTTTTAGCTGTACTGAGGCAAGACTGGTTTTTATTTGAATGTGCTTGTTATGGGTCAATGAATTAGTTCATATTATTATTATTATTATTATTATTATTATTATTATTATTATTATATTTATTTATTATTATTATTATTATTATTTATTACAATGCCTATAGGGCCAAATTCTCCCATTTTCTACTAGGCTCTATACACTATATGGTCAAAGGATCGTGAACACCTGACCATCACACTGGGCGATATATAACGAAAAATTCCATGATTCTCAAGGGGGCGCACGGTTAGAACTGGTTAGAACGTTCACCTCACACCTCCAGGGTGTAAAGTGCCCGTAGTGTATGAATGGGTGTGTGAGTGTGTATGTGATTGTGTCCTGTGATGGACTGGCACCCTGTCCAGGGTGTACCCCGCCTTCTGCCTGATGCTCCCTGGAATAGGCTCCAGATTCCCCGTGACCCTGAAAAGGATAAGCGGAGTAAGATGGATGGATGGATGGATGGATGGATGATTTTTAAGGACTTTGTACAATATATACAATGTGTATTACGATATATAATTTAGCTAACAAACTCTGCAAAACAGTAGTCAAATAAATAACAAAACAGTTCAGCTGAGAAACTTTTTTCTTTTTTTCCTTTTGAAATCTTGTTTGGGGGTTTTTTTCCCTTTTTTTTTTTTTTTTTTTTTTTTTTTTTTTTTTTGATTCCTTACTTATTTAATTATTATTTTTTGACCCGGAAGGTTGATGACGTCACAATGATTACGTTATTACGCCTTCATTACGATGAAGCTGATCCAAGCGTGAATATTGGTGTAATAGTAGAAGTGAACTAAAAATGCCAAAGTGAAAAGCTAATCGTGTTCCAGCTAAAGTTACACCTACAGTGAACACAGGTACATCTAAAACAGTGAAAAAAAAGAGAAAACATACACAGTTACACAGGCGAGAGCGAGGATTCTAGATAGTGACAGCAGTGAAAGTTCAGGCGATGTTGAAACTGAAACTAATCGTGACCCAAACTCTCATAATCAAGACCCTGAACCGTCTTCATCTTCAGCATCAACCAGTGCGACTGACACTGCAGGGGTTTGAGTCATAACGGGCCCATCTCTGTGCATTCATCAACACTACCTGCTGGTCTGATTATCACCAGAAAGTTGACCTTTGGCGCTAAAATGCATTTATTTATTTATTATTTACTTGAATTTATTCAAAGGCATTGACCACGTTGATGCTCGTATGGTTCCTCTAAATGAGTAGAAGGATTTTAGCGAGCATTTTCCATAATTTCTCTAGTTAAGAATTGTGCTCTAAGTTTAGTAAAAACACTGAACTGCTTATTTTCAAAGTAATATTACACAAATACATTATTATAAGTTGTTTCAAGGCCTAAAATTGTTAAAATGAAAATGTTGATTTTGGCCCAGGAACTCAGGGGTTGGCGTGCTGTTTCTCTGGGGAATATAGGGTTATGGGACATAATACTGTGGGAACTTAGGGGTAAGAGGGTTAATACTTACAAAGTACATTTTAATTTGTAGTTGTGTATTGTATAATCGTTTGCCACAATATCGATATTATATCGCCAAGCCCTACACCCTTATGTGGTTCTTCCTCAAATTGCTGTGACAACGTTTTTCTGCATTTTGCGAGTGTGATATTACACTCGCTGTTTACAACAGCTTCCCTAGATTACCATGAATGACCTTAATTATATTGTGAGGCAGTCAGATGTTACACACAGCAGTATGAAGGAGAAGGGCTTCAAATGATATATTTCGAGTTACATAGACAACCTTGAGGGTGGGTATTCTCATGCTATATCCAGCTAGCGAATCTAGCCATGTTCTCTTTATGGAGATCTTCAGTCCGATCCAGTGCATTATCAACTGCTGCAGATTTTGGAAATGAACAGTAATCATGTTCCAGATTCTGGGGATCTGTTGGCATAGGATCTTCACCCACTTGAGTGCTATGCCCTCCTCTGCTATACCCAGTTTTTCTTGGTTCTACAAAGGAGTAGCTGTTCCACTGGAATATGGTGGGTACATCTCCCTTGCTCAGCAAGCGACGCCCTTTAAGAGTCAATGGTTAGATCAGATCATCACTAATAAAGTGACAACTGCAGACCCTCGTATGAGATTTGATGTTAAACCTCTGCATGTTTCATCGTCCACAGAAAAAGTGTTGGACTTTGAGGAGGTCTAACGTAACGGGACACAACAATGTTCGGCCAAACTACTGTCTTCCCGCTGTTGATATTTTAACTTTCTGGAAAGCATTACTATAATAACTATATATATTTATCTATTGTATATGATGTCTTTGTATGGATTAATATAACGATTTCCCTTCACTGGAACTAAGAGGCCCAAACATGTTAAACCATGCCAGTGTCCCTGTGCACAAAGCGAGCTCCATGAAGACATGGTTTGACAAGGTTGGAGTGGAAGAACTCGAGTGTCCTGCACAGAACCCTGACCTCAACCCCACTGAACACCTTTGGGATGAACTGGAACACTGCCTCCTCACCTGACCTCAGTGCCTGACCTCACTAATGCTCTTTGTGGCTAAATGAGCACAAATCCCCACAGCCACGCTCAAAAATTTAGTGGAGAACCTTCCCAGAAGAGTGGAGGTTATTTATAAGAGCAAAGCAGGAACTAAATCTGGAATGGGATGTTGAGGAAGCACATATGCGTGTGATGATCGGGTGTCCACAAACTTTTGGCCATATAACGTATAATTCTGTATGCTATACCTAACCTGAAGTAAAGTTATGGCATTTTATAAAGTCTAATCATGCCCAAAAATACATTTTAAATTGAAAGATTAGTTCTAGATTTATAACCTAATCTACTTGTGGAAAAACAATATTGCGGCTAAAGAAATGCTTCTGAAGAATTTATTTTGAGAAACGAGATCTCAGTCACGGCGTTCAAACACGAGCCTCGTCGCTTCACTCGGCTGATCTCGTTCCGTGCTAACAGCAGTGAAGAAATACTCGCTGATTCGTTCAGTCAGTTCTGTTGACACAATGTCTTAATAATGCTTTTATGTCATTTAAACTTTTTGAATCTGTCTGCTTTTATCTGTACAGCGTGTATGAGCGCGCTTCTCTGTTTTGATGATGATGGTGTAACAGTGCAGGACCATCACAAGCATTTTGACAGACAATATCTAATGGATTATGCCTGTATTATATGTAATAATAAATTATACATAAGAATATAAATATATTCAGCAACAGTAGTTGAATACGTGGATTTGGGAGTGTCAGAGTTTGAGTTTTAAATCTCGGCTAGTGTTTGTTTTGGTTATCTTATGAATTTTTTGAACAGCTGCTATTAACTATTATTATTATTTTCTTCTTCCTCTTTAGATTCTCCCAGTGGAATTGGCAGATGCAAAGTTGGTTACTATACCGGATGTAGGTGCAGAACCAGTTACAAAGCCTCTGTCTTTTAAAGACCCCAAATTTGTGGTAGGTCTTCAGACAAGAGTTTTGAACAGAGTTGTATCTGAACTGCCGAACCTGCATGTTGATGCTGTAAAGGTCATATTCAGTGATTTTGTGAAGTGAAGTGATCTTGCACGCAGTCCAGTTTGCTCCTCTATATTCTTATATAAGTGTCTTCTAATAACTTCTTAACAGTTTAATTAACAGTAAAATGAACAGTTTAATTGCTCTTGTTTTTTTACCGTAGCACTCTGGTATTGGAGGGGCGGCCGCGGGGAAAAAGAACCGGACGTGGAAGAACCTGAAGCAGATTCTGGCAGCAGAGAGAGCACTGCCCTGGAAAATCACTGATCCTAACTGTATGTCTGAGTCACGCTTAAACTCAAATGATGCTTTGCAAAATTAATATTCAGTTGTTCCCAAAAGTTTACATACCCCTTGTAGAATCTGCAAAATCTTAATACTGTTAACAAATTAAGATAGATTGTAAAAAATCCCATGTTTTTTTATTTAGTACTGTCTTGAATAAGCTATTTCACATAACAGATGTTTACATATTATTTTGTTTAAAGACCTTATTTTTCATTTAGTACTGCCCTTCAGAAGCTAAATACAGTTTTACATGTTTCCCAGAAGACAAAATAAGTTTACAACGATCAGGCAGTTAACTGCTCAGGACAAACAAAAGACTCATGAACAACTATCACAAAACATAAACACAGTTGTGGATAATCCAAGTAACACACACTATTAAGAATCAAGCATATGTAAACTTTGAATGGGGTAATAGTTTATAAATTCAGCTATTGTTGTGTCTTGTGGACTTTATGTAAACATCTGTTATGTGATCGCTTATTCAGGACATTTTTATGATCCTCTTATTTTGTTAAAAGTATTAAGATTTTGCAGATTCTACAAGGGGTATGTAAACCTTTGGTCACAAGTGTGTATGTGTGTGTATAAAAAAATATAAAAAAGTGTATGTATGTATGTGTGTGTGTATAATATTTATTAATTGAACTCTTGATTCCTGACAGATTATAACATAGATGCTCCTCCTTCCCTGAAGCCTCCTAAAAAGTATTCTGATATTTCAGGCTTACCAGTAAGTGAGCATTGTTTCTAAGTCCTGGTAATTTCAGTGTATGTGCTTTTTCCCTGAAGCCCTTTTGAGAAGAGGATATATTTCAATGAATAATAACATAACTGGCCCTGCCTTCTGACTATTTACATCACATGACTTGTTGTAGAGCTGCAGCCCCAATCTGCACAAATCCGTCCATACAGGATTTTACTGAGGGTTTATTTTGTGATCGTTGCGGCCAAAAATGCTTGATTTTGTGGCTTTTTTCAATATTTGATTGTGGCCTGTGAAGTTCTGTCCTCGCGTTGTAGGTGAAATATATTCTTTGAGTCTGGCAAGCATCATTATTCTATGTTCCTGTTTCTGAAAAGATCCTCTGTCATCGTGCATGCTAATGAATCCACCAGATTAGACCGCCAGATTGTGCCTCTCCCAGTTTATGTAGTATAGCAGGTGTTTGGATTTGGAAGAAGCAGCTCTTCTTTTTCTGGTTGTTACTTTCTGGCAGACAGATACGAATTGTGTTTACATACGCCTTGCAGAATCTGCAAAATGGCCGTCTTTTTTTTGTTTTTTGTTTTTTTACACAAAATAAGCGGGATCATAAAAATTGTATTAAGTTTTTTATTCATTATTTAGTACTGACCTGAATAAGCTATTTTACATAACAGATGAATACGTATAATCCACAAGACATGATGATGACTGAATTTACACAAATTACCCCGTTCAAAAGTTTACATATGCTTGATTCTTAATTCTGTGTGTCGTTACCTGGATGATCCATGACTGTTTTGATGTTTTGTGATCGTTATTCATGAGTCCGTTGTTTGTCCTGAGCAGTTAAACTGCCTGCTGTTCTTCAGAAAAATCCTGCAGGTCCTGCACATTTTTTTTACTTTTCCAGCATCTTCTGCATATTTGACCTCTTTCCAACACAGACTATATGATGTTGAGATCCATCTTTTCACACGGTGTAAATTCAGTTATTATTGTTTCTTGTGGACTATATGCAAACATAAAAATTGCATATTGTTTTTTATTCATGATTCCTCTTATTTTATTTATTTATTTTAGAGAAGCACCGAAGTATAAAAAGGACATTTTTTAAAGGCTATGTTATCAGCCGATAGTTTAAAAAACATCCGATGATCAGGGCCGATTATATCCTGTCAATCAAAAGTGGGCGGGAAAACACGTCGATTTCGTGCTGTATATAAAGATGATGTCTCTTGTGTGGAATGATGACAAAACTGCAGTTTGTAATCTCTGTAATCTCTGCACCGCTAAAATTTTACACCGGAAGTGAGCAGCAGTGAAATCAAGTCTACTCCCCCATACCATATATAGCGCATATATATTCATATAGAAGGTTACTAGCAGAAAAATGCTTTCATACGATTTAGTTTACAACGATTAAACTATAGTATTATATATATCAGCCAAACATTGTGTCCTGTTATGTGAGACCTCCTCAAAGTTCAACTCTTAGTCTAAATGTAATGAAGGTTAATGTTTTATTTAAAAATAAAATAAACACCTCCTCAAGTAAAAGTACTATGATTTAACTACACTCAGAAAGGTACCATTACATTGAACCACGTACTCAAGTTGTCATGGACTGGAGGAGGAGGTGGCTGCAAGTGCAGATCATTTATTGTATAAAGTACATTTTAATTAGATAAATAAATAAAAATAATGCAAAGACAGGTATGAGCTGTCAGAAACAGAGACTTGGCTAGCCGGATATAGCATGAGAATACTCGCCCTCAAAGTTGTCGATGTAAATCAAACTATATCATTTGAAGACCTTCTCCTTCGTGCTCTTACTCACAATATGATTAAGGTAATTCACAGTAATTTAGCGAAACTCTTGTCAACAGCGAGTTTAATGTCATACTCTCCTGCACCATCTTCACAAAGTTATCGCCAATAGCGAAAACGGCGCCTGGCACGCCTGGTAAGCGAGCTGGTTGAGACAAAACGCAGAAGCGATCGTGCACAGAGTCCATTCAGTACTCGCATGATGAGGCAAGCATGCACGCACAGAAAGCCCCCTGGTCAGGCATGGAGATATTCATTAATTTCTTATCTTAATTTTATGTAGATATTTTTTTTTCATATTACACATGACATGGAGTCAAAATTCCATATCAAGTCCGAGTTGGTTCATAATCCGGACCCGAGTCCCGGATCGAGTACCCCAACTCTAATGTGTTATAAAATTTGATAAATGCCATCTAATCATAGAATCTATTGAAATCATATATGATGTGTTTTTTGTTTTATTATTCTGTAGTTGGTGTTTGAAAATCTTGATCCATATATCCCGACTCCTCTAATGGTCTCTGCACAACTCTGTATTAATACATCATGGATTAAGCATGATGAGCCACTTTAAATGATGAAATGCTTTAGCTATGACTGAGACTAGTAGACAATCCTTTTTAAAATATCCTGAGTAGAAATGTCACATAGCTGTTGCTTCCAGGTAGAGTAATGTATGTGTACGAAATTGTTTTGTAAATGATTTTGGGCATTTTGTTTTTCTAGGCAAACTACACAGACCCTCAGACTAAGCTGCGATTTACCTCATCTGAAGAGTTTTCCTACATTCGTCTGCTTCCTACGGATGTTGTGACCGGATACCTGGCTTTACGAAAGGCCACGTGCATCGTGCCCTGATCATCACACAAGCAAAAAAAAGTCCAATTTTCTGAATATAGACTATAATATAAACACTGAACTTGCTTCAAAAGCTGGCTGAAGGAAATTAAACCAGGCCCTTGTGACTTCCTGCATATGACACAGGACTACAGAGACTGATTTGTTTTGATCCTTGTTAATGGTACATATGTACATCACTGTTAGTTAATACATTATTGAACTGTATTTGTAAGATTCCTGCTGATTTATTAGAGGTTAAAATGCTGTTTTGTATGTTGCGATTTCCTTTTGTTTGCTGTAAAATATAAAGCTGGTGCTTTTAAGGTGGTGTCTGGTAGTCATCTTAACATGCAGCTGTTTTGCTCACCTCTGCTGTTATGGATACTAATTTAAGATTGTAATCTATAACATTTATAGATTAAAAGTAGATTATTCTTGAAAGAGTGGAAAAAAAAAATCAGACTTTGGCAGTGCAGGCTTATTAAAGTCTTCTTTAATGTGTTGGCCAAATGATTGTTCTGCAGAGGCTGAAACTGTCACGTGGCTACAACATGGAGCCGCTCCTACATAAGGAATTAGGTATTTCAACAGCATTGTAATGTTAATGTGCATGTTTATTATGCGATATATATATATATATACAGTGGTGTGAAAAAGTGTTTGCCCCCTTCCTCATTTCCTGTTCCTTTGCATGTTTGTCACACTTAAGTGTTTCGGAACATCAAACCAATTTAAACAATAGTCAAGGACAACACAAGTAAACACAAAATGCAATTTGTAAATGAAGGTGTTTATTATTAAAGGTGAAAAAAATCCAAACCATCATGGCCCTGTGTGAAAAAGTGATTGCCCCCTCAAACCTAATAACTGGTTGGGCCACCCTTAGCAGCAACAACTGCAACCAAGCGTTTGCGATAACGTGCAGTGAGGCTTTTACAGCGTCCTGGAGGAATTTTGGCCCACTCATCTTTGCAGAATTGACCTAATTCAGTTACATTAGAGGGTTTTCGAGCATGAACGGCCTTTTAAAGGTCATACCACAACATCTCAATAGGATTCAGGTCAGGACTTTGGCTAGGCCACTCCAAAGTCTTCATTTTGTTTTTCTTC
Source organism: Ameiurus melas (assembly GCA_012411365.1). Classification (NCBI taxonomy): domain Eukaryota; kingdom Metazoa; phylum Chordata; class Actinopteri; order Siluriformes; family Ictaluridae; genus Ameiurus; species Ameiurus melas. The sequence goes on along the minus strand of CM022771.1, from coordinate 15,337,314 downwards.
AGCCATTCGGTGGTGGACTTGCTGGTATGTTTAGGATCATTGTCCTGCTGCAAAACCCAAGTTCGTTTCAGCTTGAGTACAACAACGATGGTCGGACATTCTCCTTCAGGATCTCTTGGTAGACAGCAGAATTCATAGTTCCTTTTATCACGGCAAGTCTTCCAGGTCCTGAAGCAGCAAAACAGCCCCAGACCATCACACTACCACCACCATATTTTACTGTTGGTATAATGTTCTTTTTATGAAATGCAGTGTTCCTTCTACGCCAGATATACTTGGACACACACCTTCCAAAGAGTTCCACTTTTGTCTCATCGGGCCACAGAATGTTGTCCCAAAAGTCTTGGGGATCATCAAGATGTGTTGTGGAGAAATTGAGACGAGCTTTGATGTTCTTTTGCTCAGCAGTGGTTTTCTCCTTGGAACTCTGCCATGCAGGCCATTTTTGCCCAGTCTTTTCCTGATGGTGGAGGCATGAACGCTGACCTTAACTGAGGCAAGTGAGGCCTGCAGTTCTTTGGACGTTGTTGTGGGGTCTTTTGTGACCTCTTGGATGAGTCGTTGCTGCGCTCTTGGGGTAATTTTGGTGGGCGGCCGCCACTCCTGGGAAGGTTCACCACTGTTCCATGTCTTCGCCATTTGTGGATAATGGCTCTCACTGTGGTTCGCTGGATTCCCAAAGCTTTGGAAATGGGCTTTATAACCCTTTCCAGACTGATAGATCTCAATTACTTTCTTTCTCAATTGTTCCTGAATTTCTTTGGGTCTCGGCATGATGTGTAGCTTTTAAGGATCTTCTGGTGGACCTTACTGTGTCAAGCAGCTCCTATTTAAGTGATGCCTTGATTGTGAACAGGTGTGGCAATAATCAGGCCTGGGTGTGGCTAGAGAAATTGAACTCAGGTGTGGACAACCACAGTTATAGTATGTTTTAACAAGGGGGGGCAATCACTTTTTTTACACAGGGCCATGATGGTTTGGATTTTTTTTCACCTTTAATAATAAACACCTTCATTTACAAATTGCATTTTGTGTTTACTGTGTTTGTCCTTGACTATTGTTTAAATTGGTTTGATGTTCCGAAACACTTAAATGTGACAAACATGCAAAGGAACAGGAAATGAGGAAGGGGGCAAACACTTTTTCACACCACTGTATATATATATATATATTTTTTTTTCACTTTGCTTATTTGTAAATCGCTTTGGATAAAAGCGCCTGCCAAGTGAATAAATGTAAATTACTTTTCCCGGCCCGGGCGATTCCACATGCCGAAGAGTCCTTGAGCAAGACACTGAACCCCAAGTTGCTCCCGATGGCAAGTTAGCACCTTGCATGGCAGCTCTGCTACCATTGGTGTGTGAGTGTGTGTGAATGGGTGAATGAGACACAGTGTAAAGCGCTTTGGATAAAAGCGCTATATAAGTGCACATTTACCATTTTACCATTTGACTGTTCATCCAGTATGCTAATTGGCTAGATAGTATTATATTAGTTTAACAAGACACACACACACACACACACACACACGCAGGTTTTTTTAAAGTCATAAAACACTTTATTAATCGAAAAGGTTGTAAATCTTACCAAACCTAAGCAGTGTGACATCTTTCTCCAACTGCGAAATACAGATCAGAGAAGACAGATCTGAATCTGGGACCGTTGGTTTAAATGGAATAGCACCAATTCTAATAGTTTCCACTACAAATACCATTACAAACCATGAGCTAACCATTAAAACCATTACCATTATTGGTCCTCAATGGTATCCACTATACATAACGTGCCACGAATAGAAGGCAACAAATTACCAGTAGAGACCCACAGGGCCATTACAAATTAAATAGTCAAAATGTGCTTTTTACTATTTTGTCTTGCTTTTCAAAGAAAAAATCAATTACAAAAATTACAATTTCAAAATTTTTATTTAACACTGACCATATTTTTCTCATTCCAGCAGGCATAGGCTACCACCAAGGCACAATATAACTTTAAATAAATAAATTAGTCAAATAAAAATATTTTGATGTGGTCATCTTTGAGCCCCCCTTGAATAGCCAATGTTAGGCCTATAACTGACTGCTGAAAGAATGTAACACTCTGTAGCCTACAACTAAAAAGTGCATTAAAAAGTGGATGGACCCACAACAAATGAATAATTGTCCTAGACATATGCCTACTTCTTCAACGGCCATTCTTACATCTTTCACTGACACTTTAAAATGCTTTCACACTGCAGACATATTTGCTGCAATTAAAACTTTGCGCGTCTCACTCTGGTTGCTAGGCTGTTTGGTCACGTCATCAAAAACGTCATTTTTCGTTCAGATTTATTCGGCCTTTTCACTTATTCGGCCCAACACCGAAAGTGCTTTTTTTTTTTTTTTTGCTATTTTCGAATGAATAATTTCGGTTGCCGAACATTCGGTGCATCCCTAATTAATTAATAAATAGATAGATAGATAGATAGATAGATAGATAGATAGATAGATAGATAGATAGATAGATAGATAGATGGGTGGATGGATGGTTGGATAGATAGCATTATTTTTTTACGAATGCAAAAAAAGCACTGAATTAATCTACAGTCCTAAATTACTAATAAAAACTCACTTTCACTGCACCTTGTGGTTTCTGTTACTCACTGATTTTAGACATATTTTACTTTTGATCATAGTGTTTTAATTAGACATTACACATCTTGCTCACGCTCCGCTCTGGATCATTGCGTCTGCATCGCACGTGAGGAGCAACTCGGCCTCATTACTAAAACATCACCTCCATTATAATAAACTACAGAATTTATACTGCAAGGGTGCAAATACAGTATATAATGACAACAAACTGGAATTAAATGAAACCCTTTAAGCAACTCGCGACAGCTACTCTGTCATGCTTCCGTGCGCCACGAACTCCGCTTTATAAAGTTTATAAATCTTCTCGGCAGTGTTTAATATAAAGAGGTCTCACACGTTCGTCCTCAGTCACGTGATGATGACACCTCTGTCTGATGAGGACTGAGGTCATGTTGGGAATAAAAGGTAACGCTGACAGAAAGTTAACTGAAGAAAGTCAGTGTCGGTGACTCTGAGGCTGAAGCTAGTGGTGTCGTATTACGTGTGTGTGACGTGACGTCAAACGCAGTCGACTAGGAAGTGGTTTGCAGTTCCGGTTAGTAAAAACCCGCTAGTGTTCCATTTGAAGCGATATTACTCCATGCACAGTGCAAGTGTATAGTGCGTCATTTGGGACACAACTTTAGTATTTACTCTCTGAAGAGTGTTTCGGAACAGAAGTAATGTAATGAGTAAATGTACCCAGTGCCGAGCGCAGACCAACTAATCCATAATGAGATTCGTTGACAACAATTTTATCAATTAGTTGTTGCAGCTCTATTTGTTACAGTTGCTTTTTTTCATTAAAAAAACATTTTGTCCAGAGCAGGGATCAAACTCCTGTGTCTGGTATTAGCATTTTAGCATGACTTGTGGTGTTCAATTGCTTGATATCCCAGTTATACCCCTATAAACATGTGGAATTCAGCTGGTCAAGAAAAGAAAAGGAATAATCAAGAGAGCCTTCTTTTTCCTGTCTTAATTTGTAATGAGCTCTCATGAGTTTTTCAGATGATTGTCACTATAGGTGTTCCCTACTTCCATACAGCTAACAATGCTAACTAGCTAACACAAAGAATGACAGCTGAAAAACCCTTGAGAGCTCATACCGACTTGCTGCTATGAGAATAGTCAGTGTCAGAGTGTCTTTACTGTCCTGTTTTTCTTTGTAATGAGCAGTGATGACCTTCTCCAGCTGACTCACTAGCAGAGTTATCCAGTTAACTGCAAGGGCGTTAGCTAGCATTACATAGAGTTCTATCAATGCAGTTCATCACAAGCATTACATGACTAGCTCTCTAAATCATGGGTGTCAAACGTACTAGAGGGTTCAATCCGGCCCGCAAGACGAATTTTCAAAGTGAAAAAAAAATATGCATAAAAGACACGAACTTGTCACTTTTAATAAAATGCTATTTTTAAATTATCCGCTAGGGGGTAAAAGATGCGGCACATCTCTGGGACTGAACAGTAGATGGCAGCAATGCGACGTCTGCTGTTTGTTATCACGGAGTAGTCTACTCTATTTTCTACTGGTCCCCACACCCTCATTAGCCAAAATGTCTGCCAAAAAGCAGAATAGTGGATACAGAGTGTAGAGTTTTCCATGAAGATTTATAGGTGATTATACTATGATTTTACTGGCCCGGCCCACTTGACATCTAATTAGGCTGTATATGGCCCCTGAACTAAAATGAGTTTGATACCACTGCTCTAAATGATAAAAGGCATCTACTTTATTCCTTATGTAAAAACAGACATTCAAACTGCTCGGTGCAGATTGCATTTACTTGTCCAGTAGCAGCGTCGCTAATTCTGGGTGCAGCTTCATCGGAAATCGATGATTCAATCTACCTTTAACGTTCATTATTTTTGACTATTGTGGAACAATATGTAACAAATGTGGGACATGGTGGCTTAGTGGTTAGTCTTGCACCTCCACAGTTTGGGGTTCAAATCCTGCCTCTGCTCTGTGTGCCTGGAGTTTGCATGTTCTTCCCGTGCTTCAGGGATTTCCTCCAGGTACTTCGGTTTCCTCCCACTGTATAAAGACACACGTTGTGGGCTGCCGAGCATCTCAAAATTTTCTGTAGTGTGTGAATGGGTATGTGACTGTGTGTGTGATTGTGCCCTGTGATGGGTGCAGTGTGAATGGGTGTGTGATTGTGTCCTGCGATGGGGCCAGGGTGTCTCCCACCTTGTTCTTGGCATAGGCTCCAGGCTCCCTGTGGCCCTGTGTAGGGTAAGTGGTATGGAAAATGGTTGGATGGATGGATGTGTGCCAACCAGCACCACCAGCAGTCTTGAAATAATGCACAGAATGGTGTGAAGAAGTGAGGATGGGTGAGGTGTTTAGAAATGAGGTGTTTAGAAGTTTGCTGACACCTAGTGGAAGTAGCCAAATTTGAACTTATGCAAATGTTCTACTACTGCTACACTACATCAGCTCTGAACATGTTAACCACAGAGTTGGGGTGGTTCTTTACACACTCTTCTTGACATCTGTTTGTTTGCTTTGTTTTTAACGTGAGTGATAAAATAAAATGTTTTTATCAACCAGTTCTCACATTTTTGAGTTAACATGTCCGACTTTTTATATATATATATATATATATATATATATATATATATATAAGGTTAAAAAGAACAATATATGTAAAGTTTTATTTTATGCAGGTAAATTGCATTTTTAACTTCTCAGGTTTATATTCTCATGTTTGTGGATGTGGACCTCTCACTAAAACAGTTAAGATGGTCACTGCAAAACAGATTTTTTTTAATTGAACCTTTTATATATTGATTTGGAAGTATGTTTGGCTCACTGTTTTCAGGGAGAGGGGTGGGTGATATGGTGAGACACAGAATCTTTATCTAGGAGTAACTGAGAAAATCTATTTAACAAAATGCCCGATTAAACAAATTGATTTTCAACCTAGACTGAAAGATTGAGACCGTGTCTAGACACCAGAAGCTCACTGTGCTTTTTAGGCCCATCTATCTTCTATACTGCTCATCCTACAGGGTCACAGGGAACCTGGAGCCTATTCTATCCCAGGGGGCTTTGGGCACAAGGCAGGGTACACCCTGGACAGTGCGCCAATCCATCGCAGTGTACAATCACACACACACTCTCACACCCATTCATATACTATGGACACTTTAGACATGCCAATCAGCCTACCATGCATGTCTTTGGACTGGGGGAGGAAACCGGAGTACTTGGAGGAAATCCCCGCAACACGGGGAGAACATGCAAACTCCACACACACACAGGGCCGTGGTGGGAATTGAACCCCCAACTCTGGGGGTGTGAAGGGAACATTCTAACCACTAATCCACCGTGCGCCCATGCTTTATAGTAGTATTTTACAGTTATAGTACATATATATTTGGATAGTATAGATATAGTTCTAGGACTAATGGGACCTGGTGTTCAAGGGTTGCATCCTGGCCAGCCCTCTTATACCATCACCATCATACTCTGCCATCGTGCTTCTGCTTTTGGCGTACTAAATGTCTCTGCATTCAAAAGACCCAGAAAGGGAGGTTTTTAAAGTGTTGCATGGGTTCTGTACTGTATGAGATGGTTCACATTATATTGATATGGTGGATAATTGAATGATTGTGTAATTGCTTTTATGAGGTTTCTGAATTCATTATAGTAATTTAAATATAAGCTCAAAATCAGAACAATCACGTAGCAAAATAAATGAATACATGACCTAATAGTAGACATATACAATTATAATAGAGCAATACTAATAATAATACTACTAATATTTTTTTTAAACAGTCATTCTTCAATTACTGCTTTATTCTGGTCAGGGTTGCAGTAGATACAGTAGGGTTGCAGGGTTGCAGTAGAGCCTATTCCAGACTATTCTGTGACACCAGTACATTGCAGGGCACTATACACACACACATTCTGTAGGAGTCATTTACACTAGCCAGTCCACTTAATTCTTTGATTTAGGGAGGAGGTTGAAAACTGAAGAACCCGGGGGAAACCCACATGGACACAGCTTGTGACTGATTCATAATGGTGGGAAATATTTCAAGACTAAAACATGCATGTTGCATTGTAGGTAGCCTAGATGAGCAGTATGCTAAAGAATATCTTTATCTCAAGTCTTTACCTTATTTTAATTTGCAAACTATTTCTATTGAGACACAACATATTAAAATATTAAGAATAATATTCTTTAATAAATCAGAATAAAAATATCAACATTAAAGTCTTTAAATAATACAGGCAAGATACATAAATATTTTTTTTATTAAAATCTGCTGTGAAACATAAAATGTGCCATAGTCTCAGTTAAAGGAGAGTTACATCACTATGCCAAATAAACTCACCAATAACCATGTTTTGAATTGTCTGACATGCAGTAAATATATCTCAATCTCTATTACAGAAGGCAAAAAATGGACATCCACACAAATGTACTGTACCGTATTAAAATACTGAATTAATACTTTTAAACTGCCTTTATAATTAGGTGCCTATTATTCCTATTTTGCCATTTCTTGCCTAAGGACTTGAATGAGAGCTGGTCATATGTGGGTTTTACAAGGCAGCTTGCTCCTGGTGCTCCAAAGAGCAAAACTAAAAATGGATTTAAGATTTTACTGTAGTATACAAGCAACATGCATTAAAATACTAAAGGCAATTATTGCAGGTATTGAACTAGAGATATTATTTTGGTGGCAATAATGTATTTCTTCCCCATACTAAGCAGATCTTCTTACCTATGTTAATCGCATGTAGAACATTTTTCATAAAAGATCCATTTTGTATCTATAATGTACAACAAACAAACAAAAACATGAGATTGTTCAATTAATTGTTGCCATTGCTTTTGAATACTCCATTTCAGTTCACATAAAAATGGCATGAAAATGCAAATATTAACAGCACCACTTGGAAAATATGCATGTAAACAAACAAAAAAAAAACCTTTTTACACTTAAAAAAAATCGTACACTTCTATACATTTACACATAAAATATCTGTATCTTAAAACTCTGCATACTGAATATCTTACATTCATACTACACTGTGCTATGTACAACCAAAATGTCCTCTCAAGAGTCACCTTAATCTGGCTGGAATATTTATTGCTTTTTTTATTTAGCACTTCATATCTCCTCCTAATATCTCTGCTGCAAATCCTGTTGCACATCCTCCTTGCAGAAAGACAAATGTAATATTCTGTTTTTCCACATATCACGTTGACACTTTTTGTATCCTGAAAAGCTGACTCGGATGATTCCCGAAGACCTAAGTCTACTTCACTATGCTTGAGAGACGGTTCTGCCCTGCATGCTGAAATATTCAGTAAAATGAGAGGATAACCTTGGAGGAGGCATTAGAACAGAGCTGGTCGGTGCCGTAGCAGGACTAAAGGTTGTTGAGAAGTCGACTGGTGATGAGGTGGTGATGATCTTTTGCTCAGTGTTCAGAGTCATTTCTTGTCCTTTCCATCCCATGGCTTCATTGATATTTTTCACAGAGACCTGTTGATTAGAAAAAAGAAATAACTACAACAAAAGGAAGAACTCTTAAATAACCACCATTCATATAAATACTCATTATTAGCAATACATTTACATCTAAGAATTATACAAGGACTATAAAACTAGTTACAATTTTCTGCTATTTCTGCCTGACTGAAATAATGTATGTGGTTTTTAAATAGGAGATTTGAAATAATTGCTTTATTTGAAACAAAGAATTGCTTCACTGGGCCACGGGCCTCTACCACTGTCTGTAGGAGTTACAGATGAAGTCTGTGAGTGAAGATTAAGGGACAATAGTCTCTTGGAACTGCTGACAATGTCCCTCCAAAGCCTATTTGACCAATTCTGCAATTAAATTTATTTATTTTTTTCCCCACTCACTGACTGGATGGAGAAGAGTTCAGTGAAGTTAGGCTGAGAGTCTCCCAGGAAGGAGCTGTTCCCATAGGCATGATGAGGGAAACTCTCTTCCCCAATCTCTTTAGGGCTTGACATTAATATTCCAATTTGAGACGTTCGCACGTGATAAGGGAAATTCTTATTAGCTGCTGATGGACGCGTGATGACCTGTAGGAGAATTAGTGACAAAAGGGACACAGAGAGAAAATAAAGCTAAGTTAAAAATGTACACTTCTCCTTCACAGTATTTCTTTAGTATTGAATAAATGTAATTTCAAATGCAATGTAAAATTTTCAAGTTACATTCGTGTGAAAAAATAAGTACACCCCATGGAAATGGTTGGGTTTTTTGACATATTTGGACAAGCAAACATTTGAGCCTCATTGAAACAGTGCCTATTAATAAAGGTGATGCACTCTTATCAAAAGACACATAATTGATATTTTGTTGCAATTTTTACAATTTAAATGGAAAAAAAAAACATATCAGTCACATGGAAAAAGTAAGTACACCCTTACATTTATTACACATTCAAATCAATAAAATTTAGAATCAGGTGTTCAAGATTGAGTGGCAGTGATCAGAACCTGCTTCAGGAGTGCATTTGTGTTATTTATACCCCTCTCGTATCTAGTGTCAGGTGTTCCCTTTGTTACTGAGGTGTGTGGTGTCATCATGCCAAGATCTAAAGAGTTCTTTAAGGCCTTCAGACACAAGTTTGTGGATGCCTATGAGTCTGGTAAGGGATTTAAAATCATGTCCAAAGTATTTGAAATATATCATTCCAATGTAAAAAAAAAAATCATCTACAGATTTCAAACGGCTGCCAATTTTTTCCAGGACTGGTCATTTCAGCAAATTCAGTTCAAGAGCAGACCACGATGTCTCCAAGAACCCCAAAATTGAATCACAGGATCTGTTAGTAAGTCTTGCAACTGTTGGTATCAAAGTGCGTGCTTTTACAATCAGAAAGAGATTGCACAAATTTGACTTGCATGGGAGACATGCCAGGAAAAAGCCTTTGCTGTCTAAAAAGAACATTAGAGCAAGTCTTCAGTTTGCCAATGAGCTTACAGGCAAAATTGAATTTGAATCCCACTGAAATGTTGCAGGGGGACTGCTGGACGATTATGCAAAACACATACAAGAAGTTATTTCTGCTAATAAGGGCAATACTAGCTTCTGAGGCCAAGGGTGCACTTACTTTTTCCACAGAAGAATATAAAATCTATTGATATTTCTGTTGAATAAATGATTGAAAAAATCGAAATTTCCTTGTGGTTCTGTTAAAATATATCAACTTTATTAATAGGCATGGTTTCAAATATGATCAAATGTTTGCTTATCCAAATCTGTAAAAAGAAAAAAAAAGTGTTAAATCCATAGGGTGTATTTAATTTTCCACATGGCTGTACATTGGATTTTGTGCAAGCATTTTCCATTCCAAGTTCGCTTTTTGGAAAATTTTTCAGTACTTTTAGTACTCTTAATTCAGTGTTACAAGTTTTGCAGAACTGGGCAACATTTTAACAGTTACAGACTGCATAACAAGTGTATTCACATTCAAATACAATAATTTACAGAACTTATACCAACCTGATCCAAAAACCATCACAAATACAAATTGCCATGGAAACACCCAACTCCACCATAAACCTGGCAGCCTTCTCAGCATGCTTTTATTTTATGCAACATATTTCATTGTAGGGGTCCAAAGACAGGCAGGTACAGTTCAATAAATATAATACATAATGGTAAAAAAAAAAAAAAACACTATTACAGAACAGGGAAACAGAGTCAAGGAGCAGACCTATGATGGGAATGGGCAGGACCAAATCCAAAACAAATGTACATGGCACTACATGCCTTTTCATAGAGTGAAACTAGGACAGCAACAGTGGACCTGGACACCTAGGCAAAATGTCTAAATGTTTCAGGAGAAATTGAGACGAGGACATCCATAGTCAGCGTCAAGGGAGATGCGATGATCTCCATTGCCAACAAGCTCTTGCACGTAATGCAGGACAGAGAATTCCATCCTCACCAGAAAAGGTATATCTGGGTCCGGATAATAAAGTACAGGTGAAATTATGTATTTGTTCTTCACCAGGAAAGTCTGTGTGGAGTTGTGTTGAGGAAGGTATAGTGTGCGAGATGATGGGCTGGAGGGATTCTTAACAGTTTATGGAGCTGGCGGTCATGGCGCTTAAGTAGTAGGTAGTCGAACATAATTGAGAGGGACTTGAGCTTGTCCAAGGACATAAAGTCATTCAAAGGTGGACGTTCTCTATGCAACCCTTCCCTGAGTCTTCAGCTATATGTAGTGATGAGAGCTGTATAAATGGAGTACTGCTTTCTCCATAAGCTCCCTTCAATTCCTTTCAGGATAATCAGGCACAGGCTGAATGAATTTAGTGATGTGCTCGTACCACTCTGCCCCCTCTCACTGTTGTTCCTAAATGGCTGTGGCCCAATCTCTTGCCTGACCCAAACCTTACAAATACTTCATTTATTTATTCATTCAAGTATGTAAAAGTGTGAAATAACCAAGCAACAAAAGTACAAAGAAAAAAGAAAACAAATAACTTCACTGCCATATATTTAAATCCTAATTATTATTTGAAACTTATAGGGATAGTGTAGTGTATTGTTCTCTGTAATAAAGAAAACTTACTAAAAAGACAGTATGGGCATAGAGGTGGATGCCGAGCTGAATACCATTGACAATCTTCTCCCGGGCCCATCGAGATATGCCAAAGTTGGCAATAAGAGCCATGACTGGTACAGCAAAAAACCTGCCAGAAAAATAAAAGTATGAAATACTATAACATTATAAACCATATAAAAAATTTATACTAAGTAGAGGTAAGATATTATGTACTGCTATTTTATCTACTGCGATTTCAGCACTGTAGTGACAATTCTGACAATTATAGTTCAGAGAAAATGTACTACTTCTTTTTCACTCACCAGAGAGTGTATGCAGCAAAGAAAGGGATGTAGAATGGCTGTTTCTCTGGGTAATGTTTAAGAGACACCAGCACAGCGTAGCAGAACCACACATATGCCAGCAGCTGGAGGCTCATCAGCCCATATCCAGCAGGACTGTCATAAGCATATAGTACTTCACCTGGGTCAAAATACTATACACACATATTTCTAACATGAACGTCAGATTCAGTTAAATAAAAGCTTTCTTATAGACTAAAAAACAACAGTAAAATGTCTATAGAATCTGAATGGTTGGATAATAGCAAAATTCAATTCCCAAAAACTTTTAAGTAGAGAAAGTAAGTTGTTAATTGTCACACACAATAAATATTATATGCATTATTGTAAGTTGTAACCAACTGTATTATGGCTGCGGTGTACCAAAGGTGTTAGTTTTCGAATGTAGACCAAAGAGGACATGACAACTGCATGCTGAATGTATAAAAACAGCTAGCACATCCAAGACCATGTTTATTTAAGATGAGTTGTGCCACACAGTTGAAAAGAATGCTCTTGAGAACTTCTGTAAGTAGTTTGCAAGACTGAGGTTCAGCTTGGAAAGGAGATGTAGTACATCAAGTACATACAGATTTGTGCTCATCCAGCCACTTGGATGTTAGTGAGGTCAGGTACTGACGTTGGGTTAGGAGGTCTGGGGCACAGTCGGTGTTCCAGTTCATCCCAGAAGTGTTCAGTGGGTTTGAGGTCAGGGCTCTGTGCAGGACACTCGAGTTCTTCCACTCCAACCTTGGCAGAACATGTCTTCATGGAGCTCAATTTGTGCACAGGGACACTGTCATGCTGGACCATGTTTGGTCCCTTTACTTCCAGCGAAAGTAAATTACAGAAATACATCTAATACAACTGTGTGCTTGCAACTTTGTAGCAACAGTTTGGGGAAGAACCAAATATGGGTGTGATGGCTTTGTGTCCAAAAATGTTTGGCCATATAGTGTATCCATACAAAGCAGCATTACAGAAATCGGGATCTAGATCTCTAATATGCAAGGCAAAATGAGAAAGTAGCAAGGGGAAAACTCCTTGGAGATGAGCCATAGCAGAACTTTCTCCTCTGGATGGCATTGGATAATAGGATTTTATAGTACAGTAAATCGCAAGTCACTGAGAAAAGGCAAACAGTACTGATTGTGATAGAATATACAGAATGTAAGGTATGAGGAATCTTAATATGAGTATAATATAGGTTTATGAGGACTGCAAAATCTTATAGTCACAAATGTTTGGGGCATCTGAGAAATGACTAATACTGTAACTGTAGGTGGAAAATAAATCATACGTACAAATACCTCCAAGATGCAGAAGCAAATAAATTGTATTGTCTCCCTTCCACTGCATACAGATAGAGTTATTTGTGTTTAACCCATCAAATTATGGGATCTGTTGCTGGGTCCAGATTTACATTCTTCTCTCTTGTACCCACACACCTTTCCTATTAGTTTCACTGAAGTTACTAAATAAATCTGAGAAGTTATTGAATAAAATAGTTGCTGACATTTACATTTACTCAATGACAAACTATGACTTCAAGATTTTAACTTTGGATAGTGGGATTCAGACCAGCATACAAATATATCGACAACTAAACCAAGGATGATTCAAGAGTTGAACGTTTAGAACCAAATGTGAATGCATAGGAAAACAACATTCCTGAAAATTTTATTCCATTAAATTAGTTCCCGTTTTCGAATTCTTACTTTGGCATTAAACCTTCCTAGATTATTTTTTTCACTGCTAAGAATTCCCATGTTCTTCTTCTGCTCATCACGGCTGTAAAGAGTGGGTATTTGAGTTATGGAAACCTTCTTCTCAGCCATTCTCCTTGGACCTCTCTCATGTAGAAGGCCTTTCCGCCTGCAGAACTACCGCTCACTGGATGTTTGTTTTTTTTGCTTTTCGCACCATTCACATGAGTAAACTCTTGCGAAAGTTGGGCATGAAAATCCCAAGAGTTCAGCAGTTACTGAATTACTTCAACCAGCCCACGTGACATCAGAAATCATGCCACTAAAGCCACCAAGATCACACTTTTCCCCAATCTGATGTTTAATGTGAATATTACGTAAATCTCATGATTTCATGCACTGCACTGGATAAACACTTGTGGTCTTCACACTCTTCATTTTTGCATGCAAAATGTAATACTTTAAAATGAGTGTTATACAAAAAGATTCATTATTACCTCAGCTTCATATATGAAGAGGATGATGTAGGTAATTGTATAGATGGTCATGTAGACAGATAGCTTGATAGAGCCACTGTGACTTATTCTTGCTCTAAATGGCAACCAGAGAGATTCAGTTACTGTGTGTATTTCAGAAGCTTTAAAGAGATGGACATGATGATACTGCAAGAATGAATATGAGGTTACTCTGTCCCATGTATCAGCACCAGTCTTTTGTAATATACGATTTAATGCTAGACAAATTGTGACAATAATGCATGGATGGATAAATGCCTCATTAAACTTTTCCACATATCCTGCTAAATATGAAAGGTAATGGATGAAAGGTAACTTCTTATAATTTGTGCATGTTTATTCAATGAGTCCAAGAATTGGTAAAGATTGGTCTAACATTTCACTGAAATAGTTCCATTTAAAATATAACTTAACCAAATTAACCAAACCTCTTGTGTCTCAATTATTGCCACCCCTGCGATTAGTCCTTTAATCCCACTTCTCAGCGCCGAGTCTTCTCTTATCAGTCACTCCAGGATTTAGCAATTTTGCAATTGCAGAAATTAACACAAAATTAAGGAAACTCCACAATATTTGCAGGAGCTTACAAGTTTAAAATAATTACTGCAGATTTTCTGCAGATTTGGGCCAAGTGAGATGTTATATTCAGTTCAATTCAATTCAGTTATCAATATCAATACGGTATACAGATATTAAAGGTGTGAATTTATCCCAACTGAGCAACCCACTGAGTGGCGACGGTGGCAAGGAAAAACTCCCTAAGATGTTATAAGGTGCATTCAGCCAAAGTCCACTTTGATTCACGTACGCCAAACATGAGTACAGCTAAAAGGTGTCATTTGCCAATAAACATCACTGCTAAAGACCATGCAAAACTATTTTGTGCAATTGCAATTTTGCCATTTCAAGTAGTTTACTGAAAAACAAAACTCAGCAAAAAAAAAAAAAGCAGCAGTAAATCAAGCTTTTTTTGACTGAAACAATCATGAAAAAAATCCTGTATGGACTGTCTTATAATGCAAGGAATCTGAGACTCCTCAATACAGCACCTCTCCAGATCCTCCAGAGTCTTTTATTTGCATCGTTATCCTCCTGGAAGATCTATCCATGACCAATTTTTAGCTTCTTGGCAGATACAGACAGATTTTCATTTTAAACGTTTGCCTCTCTAACTGTACTTCTCACTGTGCATGGGGCAAAATACACTTGAGTCTTCCTACTAGAATTACTACAGCTACAGTTGTTTTAAACTTCTTATTAATTGCTCTAAGAATGGACATAAGCTCATTTCTTTCCAAGCTAAATCACAACCATAACCTTCTTTACCCATATTTACCAAGGGTAGCAATAATTACAGCGCTGACTGTAAATGGACACATAGCCATAAGAGGATTAATGTGAATGGGCTCATTGCACAAACATTTCCCTGTTTTTTCCAGAGTACTGATCCTGCAGGGTTTATTTAGTACTCTACATGCACTCAGAGGAATCAAATAGTTAGCTAACGACTTGTTTTCATATTTGTGCAGTGGCAAGTAATTAATTTAAGTACCATATAATTTAAAACCCTTAAAATAATCTATGTAGAATTATTGTTCTATTACTATTCAGTTTATAAACTGTTGAATCTTTTCCCCTGCCCTGTGTTGGATTGGCACCCTGTCCAGGGTGTAGCCCACCTTGTGCCCGATGCTCCCTGGGATAGGCTTCAGCTTCTCCACGACCCTGAAGGATAAGCGGTATAGAAGATGGATGGATGAATCTTTTCTCCCTAGTGCCCAGGAATTGACAAAAAATGAGACTAAAAGTCTGCATATATGAGAATTTGAAAGGACCGCATGTCCTCCTGTCATATCAAATATCTATATTTCTAGTGAACCGCTACAGTAGTAAGCTAAGAGTGTTTATTTGTCATTTTCTTAGTGGTTTAATCAACAATGCTAATCTTGTGAAAACAAACTTGTAGGGGATATTGATATTAGCTATGTTAGCTCGCCAGTTGGTTATCTACCATTGTGTTTGAACATTGTAACCATTCCATACAAAGATCTGTGTGGCATTGGGCTCAACTAGTTGATACTAGCTACAGAATTTCAACTAGCTCGACTAGCTACAATCTTTAAATTATGAAATAGTGGTTATGTACTGTATGCTTGTAAATTCCTGAGCTCGCAGCGGACTGGGAGGCTGTAGAAGATTATAAAGCTGTTACTTATTTTTACTTTTTTGTTACTTTTATGAAACACTGTGCACGTGCTCCGACTATTTCTTCATTTGTTCCTTGCCATTTGCTGATTGTGATGTTACATTTGCTGTTTCACTGTACTGAAGAATGTAAAGAATGCTTCCATAACATCATAGCACTAAATACAAGGAATCATTGTCCAAGAATGAATGATTAGGAATAGAAGGCCTTGAAGGCATGGCCCTGCTGGGGGTAGACTCACACTATGCTATAAAATACAGTAGCACACAATATGATGAAGCTGAGACTCTTTACCTCGTGACAGTGAAGCCTTTCCCCAAGAGAATCAGCATCAGGAGGAAGACCAGGAAGCTAACAGAGAAGAGTATTTTTCCTATGGTGGATAAAGAGAGGATGTGAGAGAGAGAGAGAGAGAGAGAGAGAGAGAAAACAAAGAGGGGGTTAATTTAGGTGATGTGTTTTGCTCTTTGCTCTTAGAAAGGGCTTCTTTCGTGCAGCTGTTCCAGTTTGCATTACAGAGGTGAAGTCTAGTAGTTGATTGTAAAACTATAATGAGAAACCACTGTTATTTAACTTTTTTTTGTCAGAGTAAAGGTAAATGTTTCAGTGATAAATCTGAATCATTGTTTGTAATAGATTCTACACAAATACCCTTTCTCTTGAAGGGTGGCAATAACTCTGGGGCTGACTATAAAATGTCAACTAATTTCTCACTAGCCTTAAATAAGACTCTTTCACACCACAGTTGAACATTTCTTTAAAAATATAGGTTCTATATTATTCATAAGCATAAAAACATACAACCCCTGGCAAATATTATGTAATCGCCACACTTAGAGGACACTAACCTGCCTTTTTTTTTTTTTTTTTAACTTTGTAACAAATAAACAAATCACAGATATGACAACAAATATTCTGGCTTCCTGAAACGTACCATGAACAAGTTACATGAAATGATTTTAATTAATTGCATATTTATTTCCAGATCAAGTAGAGGAAAAAATTATGGAATCACCTTGTAATTTGCATTTCTAAAACAAATACCAGCACAAATCTAAAAATGCTAATTAGTCTGCAGTTAAAAGAGAATGCTTACATACCTTAACATAGAGCTTACAGATCTTATCCTTGGAATTTTTTAAAGGAAATATGGCTCCAACAAGAGAGTTGTCAATTGAAACAATAGAAGGGATTATAAAATTACTTAAAGAAGGAAATCAAACCCGGAGCGTGGCAAAATATGTTGGATATTTCCAGACAGCTGTGTCTAAAATTTGGTGCAAGTATAAACAAAACGGGAAGGTTATAAAAGGAAAACCTACAGGTAGCCCAAGGAAGATATCAAGGATAGAAAACTCAAAACAATATGCTTTGAAAATAGAAAATGCATAACAAAACAAATGAAAAACGAATGGGCGGAAACAGGAGTCAACGTTGGTGACAGAACTGTAAGAAATCGGCTGAATGAATTGGGATTTATGTATAGAAAAGCCAAATGAAAACCAGCAGTAACACCTAAACAGAAGAAAACAAGGTTACAGTTGGCTAAAGAGATTAAAGTGATATTCATTGATGAATCATAAATCTGCATTGGCCAAGTAGATGGCGCTGGAACTTTTGTCTGTTGCCGTTCTACTGAAACATATGAAGATGATTGCCTAAAAAAACCAATACAATTTCCCCACTCATTTAATTCTAATTTAATTCCCCACTCATTTCAATTTGGTTGCATGTCAGGTAAAGGACCAGGGGAGACTTCTTTCAATGCACAGGTGTACAATGAGGGGAAAAAGTATTTGATCCCCTGCTGATTTTGTACATTTGCCCACTGAAAAAGAAATGATCAGTCTATAATTTTAATGGTGGATTTATTTGAACAGTGAGAGACAGAATAACAACAAGAAAATCCAGAAAAACGCATGTCAAAAATGTTATAAATTGATTTGCATTTTAATGAGGAAAATAAGTATTTGACCCCTCTGCAAAACATGACTTAGTACTTGGCGGCAAAACCCTTGTTGGCAATCACAGAGGTCAGACGTTTCTTGTAGTTGGCCACAAGGTTTGCACACATCTCAGGAGGGATTTTGTCCCACTCCTCTTTGCAGATCTTCTCCAAGTCATTAAGGTTTCGAGGCTAACGTTTGGCAACTCGAACTTCGCTCCCCTCCTCCACAGATTTTCTAGTTTGGGGCCCTGGCTGAGACAGCTACCACCCCGGACCTTAATGTGGTTCTTCTTGAGCCACTCCTTTCTTGCCTTGGCCGTGTGTTTTGGGTCATTGTCATGCTGGAACACCCATCCATGACCCATTTTCAATGCCCTGGCTGAGGGAAGGAGGTTCTCACTCAAGATTTGACGGTACATTGCCCGGTCCATTGTCCCTTTGATGCAGTGAAGTTGTCCTGTCCCCTTAGCAGAAAAACACCCCCAAAGCACAATGTTTCCACCTCCATGTTTGACGGTGAGGATGGTGTTCTTGGGGTCATAGGCAGCATTCCTCCTCCTCCAAACACGGCAAGTTGAGTTGATGCCAAAGAGCTCCATTTTGGTCTCATCTGACCACAACACTTTCATCCAGTTGTTCTCTGAATCATTCAGATGTTCATTGGCAAACTTCAGACAGGCATGTATATGTGCTTTCTTGAGCAGGGGGACCTTGCGGGCACTGTAGGATTTCAGTCCTTTCAGTCCTGGGCGTAGTGTGTTACCAATTGTTGTCTTGGTGACTATGGTCTCAGCTGCCTTGAGATCATTGACAAGATCCTCCCGTGTAGTTCTGGGCTGATTCCTCACTGAGCTTGCAGGCTTGCATGGAGCCCCAGGCCGAGGGAGATTGACAGTTCTTTTGTGTTTCTTCCATTTGTGAATAATCGCACCAACTGTTGTCACCTTCTCACCAAGCTGCTTGGCAATGGTCTTGTAGCCCATTCCAGACTGGTGTAGGTCTACAATCTTGTCCCTGACATCCTTGGAGAGCTCTTTGGTCTTGGCCATGGTGGAGAGTTTGGAATCTGATTGATTGATTGGTTCTGTGGACAGGTGTCTTTTATACAGGTAACAAGCTGAGATTAGGAGTACTCCCTTTAAGAGTGTGCTCCTAATCTCAGCTCGTTACCTGTATAAAAGACACATGGGAGCCAGAAATCTTTCTGATTGAGAGGGGGTCAAATACTTATTTCCCTCATTAAAATGCAAATCAATTTATAACATTTTTGACATGCGTTTCTCTGGATTTTTTTTTTGTTATTCTGTCTCTCACTGTTCACATAAACCTACCATTAAAATTATAGACTGATCATTTCTTTATCAGTGGGCAAACGTACAAAATCAGCAGGGGATCAAATACTGTTCAAATTCTCACTGTACAGTGGAAGAAGCTTGATGGAGAATATTGTTTTTCATTAGCGAAATCCGTGCCTCAGAGAATTCAGACAATCATAAAAGCCTGAGGAGGAGCAACAAAGTACTAATTGTGATTTTTTTTTTGTGGATGATTGAATAATTTTTTCTTGCACTTGATTCAGGAAAAAAATATAAGATTAATTAACAATTTAATTTCGCTTGTTTGAGTTATGTTGTTTGAGTTAAATATTCAGCTAATAATTGTTTTGTGCCAAATCTGTGATTATGTTTATTTGTTACGAAGTAAAAAAGCTGGGTGAACCTCCATACCTCCAACCTGTGATGATTCCATAATTTTTGCCAAGGGTTATATAGAAGTACAGTGGGGGGAAATAAGTATTGGACGCGTCAACATTTTTTCAGTAAATATATTTCCAATGAGGCTATTCACATGAGATTGAACATGCTATGAAAAAGCAGTTCTCCAAGGCAAGGAACCAGCTGAAATTCATAAGTAATTATACCCTCTATCTGTGCAAATTAGTATCAGCTGGGTTTGTAAATTGATGTTCTATTAAAAGGCTGTACATTACAATTAGATTTGAAGTCAGTAGGGGACTTTTCTCTTACTGGGATTTTTTTTTTAGTTTAGGTAATTTTGTCTAGCTTACTCTAGGTCCACTTTGTGGACAACCCTATGGGTGAAACACTGCTGTCTCCCTTGTTTAATGGAGACTTTGGGTGTGTGTCCCTCTTTGACTCCAATTGGCTATTTATATTCCTATGGTTTACTTTATTTAAATGGTGCCTGTTCTTGGGTTTGATCATTTTTATATAACCAGCGACAGCTATTGAGTAGCAGAATGAGCTGGGGGAGGGCGGGGGGATTATTATTATTTTTTTTTTCTTCTCAATGAAATATTTGGGAAAGGGAAGGGAGGGGAGAAAAGGTAAATGAATCACATGAAAATGAATTACCTGTAAATGAATCACATGCATGAATATGAATCACTTGAAAATGAATCATATGTAAATGAATCATATGAAAATTAATAAATAAACAAAGGCAAAAAAAAAAGGCTTTACATTACCAAGGTGTCACACAAGAGAAACATCTCATGATGGAAAAAAGCAAAGAGCTCTCCCAAGACCTTCACAACCTTATTGTTGCAAAACATATTGATAGAATCGGATACAGATGTATTTCAAAAATTCTGAATTCTCCAGTAAGCACCATTGGAGCCATTATGCACAAGTGGAAGCAATATCACAACCAGCTATGCACAGGAGCTCCTCACAAGATTTCTGACCAGGGAGTCACAAGAATAGTCAGAAGAGTAGCCCAAGAGCCAAGGACCACTCGAAAAGATCACCAAAAACAGGTACCATCGTCACAGAGAAAACAATAGGCAATGCTCACGCTCATCCCACAAGGCTCCATTGCTAAAGAAAGCTCGTTTAAAGTTTGCTACAACTCATGTGGACAAGCCTATGAAATACTGGGAGAGAGTAGTCTGGTCAGACGAGAGCAAAATTGAACTTTTTGGCAGTCATACTACATCCCACGTTTGGAGAAGAAATGGCACTGCAAATCACCCTAAAAACATGGTGTCGTGGTGTGGGGCTGTTTTTCATCCCATGGTAATGACAGACTTCATATAATTGAAGGAACGATGAATGGAGCCCTTTACCGGGAGATTCTTGAGAAGAATCTGCTGCCATCCACCAGGATGATGAAGATGAGACGTGGGTGGACCTTCCGGCAGGACAATGATCCAAATCATACAGCAAAGGAAACTCTCAATTGGTTTCAGAGGGAAAAAAATTAAGGCGTTAGAATGGCCCAGTCAATCACCTGACTGGATATCCAATTGAACAAGATTTAAAGACAATATGTTTAGAAGAATGGGCCAAAATCACACCTGAATACTGCGGCCGATTCATTTCTTCATACAGGAAGCATCTTGAAGCTGTCATTACAAACAAGGACTTCTCCACTAAGTATTAAATACATTTCAGTTAATGTGTTCAATACTTTAATCCTGTGTCATTCCTCTTTATTTCACATAATTTCATTTATGGACTTTAATGTTGTGAATTCTTTATATTTCCAGATTTCTTGAGTTAATACTGATGTCTGGTGAAAATTTCATGTGAATAATCTCATTGGAAATATATTTACTGAAAATTTCTTTTGACACATCCAATACCTATTTCCCCCACTGTATAAATCGAAAGAAAAAACCAAATCTAACCAGTATATTTGTAAGTATATTTTAGAACTGAATTCGTTGTGGGTTAACACATTTTTTTAATAATATTTGCAAACTGAATTTGCTGTGAGATAACAGGTTTCTTATGTAATGTACATTATTACTTACTACATCAAAACCTTGTCCTCAGGCTATGCCATATTCACAACTTGCTTAGACTATTGCACCATGCTGTCATGTGGCGTGACGGCAGGAAGCAGGCAGGATGCATTCGCAGTTCAAACGGTGAGGTTTATTTACAGGTAATGAAACCAGACAGAAACAGAAACAAGGCTCTTTCTACAACTAAGCTAAACTAGACTAGGTCTTTGGCTATTACTTTGGCTGTTACTCCGGGAGAACCGTGACAGAACCCCCCTCCAAAGGCACTCCCCCCGGAGTGCCAGGAGTCCTCTCCTTTCATTGGCGGCCCCGGGCCCCTGGGCTGAATGTCCCCTACAGCACCAGGAAATCGCACGCTGTTCTTGGCGGAGCAGGGAAGCGGAGAAAGGACTACAGCCGGGCAGACCGGATGAGCGACGTTCTCCGTGGTGCTTGGGAGCAGTGCAACGTCCCCAGCGGAACGAGCAGGCTGGGCGGCGTCCCCAGCGGAATGGGCAGGATGGGCGGCATCCACAGCGGAACGGGCAGGATGGGCGGCGTCCCCAGCGGAACAGGCGGGGCTCAGGTGCGTGGCCAGAACGGGTCTCAGAGGCATGGCTTGGCCTAGATACATGGCCTGAGCGAGGGACGTGGCCTGAGCGAGGGACGTGGCTTGAGCGAGGGACGTGGTTTGAGCTTGAACGAGAGACGTGGCTTGAGCGAGGAACGTGACTGTGGTGTCGGGAGCATGAGGCAGGGCTGTGGTGTCGGGAGCGTGAGGCAGGGCTGTGGTGTCGGGAGCGTGAGGCAGGGCTGTGGTGTCGGGAGCGTGAGGCAGGGCTGTGGTGTCGGGAGCGTGAGACAGGGCTGTGGTGTCGGGAACGTGAGGCATGGCTGTGGTGTCGGGAGCGTGAGGCAGGGCTGTGGTGTCGGAGCGTGAGGCAGGGCTGTGGTGTCGGGAGCGTGAGGCAGGGCTGTGGTGTCGGGAGCGTGAGGCAGGGCTGTGATGTCGGGAGCGTGAAACAGGGCTGTGGTGTCGGGAACGTGAGCCGGGGCGGTGACCGGGGCCTGAGCCGGGGCTGTGACCAGGACCTGAGCCGTGACAGGGACATGGACCGGGACTGGGTCTGGACTTGGATGTCATGAGCTTGAGGCAGGGCTGTGGCACGACCACGGGACGGGACTTGGACAGGAACCGGGACATGGGACGTGGCAGGGATCTGGGATGTAACATGGACTGGGACCTGGGACGTGGCAGGGACCGGGACATGGGATATGGCAGGAAGTGGGATATGGGACGTGACAGGGACATGAACCTGGAGCGGGACAGGGACTGAGACCTGGAGCGGGACTGGGAACATGGCGTGGACTAGGACGAGAAGCTTGGCTTGAGCTTGGATGAGTCATGGCTGGAGCTTGAGTGGTGAGTGAAACATGAAACTGGAAACAAAGACTTGAACTCGGAGACTTGAACTCGGAACTCGGAGACTTGAACTCGGAGACTTGAACTCGGGACTCGGAGACTTGAACTCGGGACTCGGAGACTTGAACTCGGAGACTTGAACTCGGGACTCGGAGACTTGACTGGGACCGGAGACTTGAGTTGGCTGGGACTGGGACCTTGATTGGAGCTTTCTCTGCTCTTTTCCCCTCTCTGTTTCGCCTGCTCATAGTACACATGGAGAAGAGGCTCCGCATAAGTCCTCCAATTACCTTCCCACAGCACTTTATCCTATTTATACTCTTGCCCTGGTTCTCCGAATTCCTCAAAAAATAGGTCCAGAAACAACCGAACAGCCTCCAGCACTGCGGGTATCTCAGCCACTAGTTGTCGTGCCCAGGTGCGAGCGGAACCCAAAAAGTAGGACATGATGAACAAGATAAATTGTCCTTCGGTGGGTTTCGGGTCGCAAAGGCTGACAAAAAATTGTTGACATTCTATAACGAAATAGTCCGGGTAATCCTGGAAAGCATACCGCGCAGGCAGGTACTCCGGGGTCTTCTCCGTGAAGTGCATGGAATCAAAAGCGGGGATACTGTGCGTGCCGGTTGTAGTTCGGCGTCTCCTCCGTTCTCGTGCTGCATCCCTGTTGGAGGCGGTTGAATCTGTCACGTGGCATGAAGGTAGGAAGCAGGCAGGATGCATTCGCAGTTCAAACGGTGAGGTTTATTTACAGGTGATGAAACCAGACAGAAACAGAAACAAGGCTCTCTCTACAACTAAGCTAAACTAGACTAGGACTTTGGCTAAAGCTAACGCTAATGCTAAGGCTATGGCATAAACCGGACATAAAACAAATACTCGCTGAAATCGCACTCGCGCTATAAATGGCAGGCATACATAAATGCACACATAAGTCCAAGCATTCAACCGTGCGCCGTGTGAAGCACGGCTCACGGTATATATCCACACAGTCATTAGCCCGCGATATCTTCCAGCTGCGGGCACTTCCGCATACGTCACACATGACGTGAGGGGGCGAAAACATGACGTCACCCTGGAAGAAGTCTGTACGTGTGCAACAGCGCTCAGCTCGCGCTGTTACTCCAGGAGAACCGTGACGCATGCTAAGTATATAACTTTACACTAAACAAAGTCACCCCTTGTGCACTTCACACCTGCTGTACAGGACAAAGTGGCCCAAACCACACTGAAGACACACTGATTAACTGAACTTCTATTTATATTCTTATGTTAATTTTGTACATGCATCTATACTATCTACAGTTTTATACATTTGTTCAGTTGGTTTTAATCAAGTTAGTGAGTAAATAAGTAGGTAATTATGTGAAACAACATGTTAGTAAGTAAATCAAAAAGGAACTAAGTAGTAACTAAGTAAAAAAAATATGTAAAATGTTAGTAAGTTGTAGATACGTAAAAAATTAGGCAAGTAAGTAAAGTAAGCAAGTTAGTAAGTAAATCAAAAAGTTAATTAGTAAGTAAGTCAGAAAGTAAGTTTAAAAATACAACCCCAATTCCAAAAAAGTTTGGACAGAGTGTAAAATGTAAATAAAAAGAGAATGCAATGATTTGCAAATCTCATAAACCCACATTTTATTCACAATAGAACATAGAAAACAAATCAAATGTTTAAAATGAGAAAATTTACCATTTTAAGAGAAAAATAAGATAATTTAGAATTTGGTGGCCGCAACACGTCTCAAAAAAGTTGGGACCAGGGCAACTACATCCTGGAAAAGTAAGTGTTACTGAAAAGAAACAGCAGGAGGTTAATTGGCAACAGGTCAGTAACATGATTGGGTATATAAAGACTATCTTAGAGAGGCAGAGTCTTTCAGAAGTAAAGATGGGCAAAGGTTCAGAAATTAAGCAAAAAACTGCCTCTACAATTTGTGGAACAATTTCAGAATAATGTTCCACAACGTAAAATTGCAAAGACTATAAATAACTCATAATTTACAATACATATCAAAAGATCATCAAAAGATTCCGAGAATCTGGAGAAATCTTTGTGTGCCAGGGAAAATGGCGAAAATTAATATTGCATGCCCGTGATCTTCTGGCCCTCAGGTGGCACTGCATTAAAAACAGGCAAGATTCTGTAATGAAAACACTGCATGGGTTCAGAAACATCTCCAGATCTCATTGTCTGTGAACACAGTTTGCCATGCCATTCACAAAAGCTGGTTTGTGCCTGGGGTTAGGTGCCATGCCTGCATCTCTGATTGTATGGGGGTACATTAGTGCCTATGGAATGGGCAGTTTGTACATCTGGAAAGGCACCATCAATGCTGAAAGGTATATACGGATTTTAGAGCAACATATGCTTCAAGATTCCATCCCATCTTTACTTCCGAGAGACTCTGCCTCTCTAAGATACTCTTTTGATAACCAATCACGTTACTGATCTGTTGCCAATTAACATAATTAGTTGCAAAATGTTCCTCCAGCTGTTTCTTTTTAGTAATGCTTACTTTTCCTACCTTTTTTGCCACTGTCCCAACTATTTTTAAGACGTGTTACGACGATCAAATTCAAAATTACTTTTTTTTTCTTAAAATTATACATTTACTCAGCACGTTCGCCTCACACCTCCAGGGTCCGGGGTTCGATTCCCACCGGGGCCATGTGCGTGCGGAGTTTGCATGTTCTACCCATGCTGCGGGGGTTTCCACCGGGTGCTCCGGTTTCCTCCCCCAGTCCAAAGACATACATGGTAGGCTGATTGGCATCTCTAAAGTGTCCATAGTGTATGAATGGGTGTGTGAGTGTATGTGATTATGCACTGCGATGGACTGGCACCCTGTCCAGGGTGTACCCCGCCTTGTGCCCCATGCTCCCTGGGATAGGCTCCAGGTTCCCCGCAACCCGGAAGAACACATTTAATCAGTTTAAAGGGTCATGAAACCTCCCTTTTTCAGCTCAAGTCTACTTCTCAAGGTTTTTGAAAAATGCAGCTTAAATGGGCATGGATGGCTGTGTGAAGAAGGGAGGGGGAATGGGTGTGGCAGGGAAAGCCAAGGGAGGAAGCGGGAGGCGACACTCAGAATAAAGATGGATAGTGACAAAAAGTTTGCAGATGAAGCAGATGACTTCTCTCCTCCTGAATCCCCCAGGGCTAAATGGAGACACAATAGATAGCAGTGCAGGTCCTCTGCCCTATCTATTTAAACCATTAGCTCCTGGTGTGACTATTGAGGAAAACATAAAACAAAACCAGAGGCAGCGTGGATGAGAGAAGTGTCGGAATGGTAGCTAGCTAATAGACTTGAACTTTTCACGAATAAAAAGGTGAAGGCTCTTCATTTCAACATGGACTCTCATTGCATAGTTTTACACATGACAGCCTCTGGAACCTTAAGTGGTGTAATTAGCTCAAAAGGCATGTAACTGTCAGTTAAAATCAGACACATACTTCATATGAAGGTACGGAAAAGTCCTCAGGACTTATTACCACATCATTGTGAAGACGCAAACTGCTTTCATGAGCAAGTCCGAAGTCCACCTTTCTCATAACTCTCCCGAATAAACACACTCGAACTCTTACACCACTGAAACAAACACCTGCGACCCATTTGAACGACTCTCTCATCTACTACATCTGTAGGAAAGCACCACGTGGTGTCATGAATAATTAAGAGACAGCATCTTCTCATAGGATAAGAACACGCAGGGTCATGAATAATTATGAGACACCAACACTGCATCGAAGTACTATAGTACACTGCCAGGTCACTGCCTGTGACGTGTGACAGGATGAGATTTTAAACCAGGAAGACAAAAATAGCGGCAAAAGCTCAAAATAAACCAGCTTTCTCCTACAAGTAAAATGAACGGATGCTAAGATTGTCTTTTATGATGTGCGATAAGAACACCTCTGTTAAAATCTCAGAAAATGTAGTTTAGTGTTTCGTGACGCTTTCTATGTTCTACTGTGAATAACATATAGGTTTACTGTATGAGATTTGCAAGTCATTGCATTCTGTTTTTATTTGTTTTACAGTTTTAAAATATTTTTTTTTGCAATTGGGGTTGAAAATGATTAAGTAATGGGGGTATAATTTGCAAGTTTCATGATGATACGATCTAATATCCATGCTTTTAGCCAGTGATTAGATTTTTGCCGATGCCTCAATGACTGCCACTATGTGATTTTAATTCGATCGATTCAGGGGCCTGCGATTGATATAAAATGTTATTTCTATTTCACAGTGATGAAACGACAGTTCAGTTCTTACTATCTCATTATATTTATTACTGACATGTTTCACAAAAATATAACGATAAATAACAAATAACATACTGAGTATTGTTTTCTGCTACAAAAGGTCCAACTGTAACATTATGAAAAAAATGCTGGTTTCATTCAAAGAAATCTGAAGTATTTCAGTAAGAAATGTACTCTTTTTTTTTTTGGCAGCTACCTCATGCCTCGACATGTGACGAGTTTGTTTATATCTCCATGGTAATGACCTGGGTACACGAGCTTGTGTCTGTGCGAGAGAGAGAGAGAGAGAGAGAGAGGTGAGACAGAGCATGCGTGCTCCGAGCCAAGTGACACGAGAAAACAGCCCATTTTAATGTATAAGTTACTGAAGCGCTGCTTTAAATATAAATGTAGTGTAATTAGTTACTTTAGTTATCAGTCACACAGTAATGTAACATTTATTTTATAACTTTTTGTGTGTGTGTGAGAGGTGTGGAGAGAAAGCAGGCAAGTGGTACGTTTGCCAGCCCAATTTATGAGCGGCCCACTGGGAATTCTCCCAATTCTTCCGCTCAGCCACTCCGTCTGGTCCATCTTAAAAACTATACATGCATCTAGGGTCAATAATTTTTTTCGCTTAGTCGATGAATCAGATGGTGGGTCGGGAGGGGGGGCAAACTTTCAGTACCTTTTTTTGTTTACATAAAATAGAATTCACAAACTGAGTGTTACAAATATAATCCTCAGACTGAAAAGAACCCAATACACACACACACACACACACCAGAAAAGTGATAATATCTTTTCATGTGACAACACTGAAGAAATGACACTTTGCTACAATGTAAAGTAGTGAGTGTACAGCTTGTGTAACAGTGTAAATTTGCTGTTCCCTCAAAATGCGGCTTAAACAATGATGCGGCTAATTTATGGATTTTTACGGGCTAACAAGTTTCGTGAAGCCAAAACATTTAGCCTTATCATGAAATTACCCAACAGGTCACAGTGGACCAATGAAACTGTTCGAATTAAATCTAACGTGCTCACACTACATTCTTCAGATCAGTCGTTTTGCGCTTCATACACACCCCCTCATCAGGGAAAACACACGAAGAAATGCATATTGGTTGACGTCATGTCTCCGCCCCGTCTTGTCATGTGTTGTCGAGTCACGTGTGTTTTGGTATTACCCGCAGCTGTTAGCAGTTCGGCGCTAATACGGCTAGTGTGGGAGCCATGACACACACAACGCGGGTAATTCGATATAGAGTTAGAATTAGATAGCGAATATAGTTAGTCTTTCTTCATGCCATGTGTCTAAGTTCTTGTACATGTTTCCTAGCTATAGACCATGTCTAAGTTCATGTCAAGGCTAGTTAGCTTATAGTATAGCTTATAGCTTAGCCTGTAGCCTAGTAGCTTGTAGCATAGCTTATAGCCTAGTAGCGGATAGTATAGCTTAGAGTTGTATAGACTTAGTTTAGAATATAGATGTAGAAGTTGTTTATAGAGTATAGATATAGAGTCTTTGTTCCATGCCATGTCCATGTTCATAGTCATTGTCATGTTTCATGTCATAGTTAATGTTTAGGTTAGTTGGTTTAGTTAGCTTAGTTCATTGAGTTGGTCATGGTTCTTGTTTCTCTTGAGTCTGCTCTCCTCTGTTTCAATAGAAGGTCTCGTCCTAACTGCACTTGCATCCGTCCTGCTTCATTTATGTCACGAATCGTGACAGTTACAACGTGGACACCTGCGGCTTATAAACAAGTGCGGCCTATATATGTACAAAAGTTAGAGGGTGTGGCTTACATTCAGGTGCGCTCAATAGTCCGAAAATTATGGTAAGTAAAAAATTTTAATAAATTCATAAGTAAGTAAAGTAGGGAAAGTTAGTCAATTAGAAAGTACATTACTAAGTACATAAATAATAAGTAGGTAAAAAATAAATCAGTAAGTAAGAAATTTAGTAAGTAAATAACAAGCAGTTAAAAATTATATATGTAAGTAACATAAGTAAGTTAAGTATGTAAGTAAGTAAAAATTAAGTAAGTAAGTAAATAAGTAAACAAGTAAGTGATGAAAAAGCTTCAGCATCAGATTCATTGAACATAAGCTCCTGCCCACAAGTCCATTATTTAAATGTAAAATGTCGTAGGGCACACCCCCATTTACCCACATATACATCTCATTTACACAAAACACAACCTAATTAATACAGATGTTACAATAATCAGTTTCTAATATTTAACAGGATACAACAGTCAAATATCCATTTCTGAAGAAGTGTGGATTTGTATCATTAATGATTAAATTCTTAGCCACAGTTACCAGAGAATAATCTCTCATTTAACCTACACAATATTATAGGATTATTCAAACTCTTAAATGTGCACTCACTCACCAAGTATCTTTAGACACCCATTTCCCACTCCATCTCTGGCATACAGGCCCCAATAGATACAAAAGAAGAGCAAACTGAGAACTGGGGAGAAAAACATAGGAGGACAATAACAGCTATAGTAAAAGTAACACAAAGGAAGGTGGAAATTAGGAAGACATAGTGAGAAATCAATGACGGAGGAACAATGGCTGAGTGAAAATCAAAGGGGATAAATATTGGAAAGTAGATCTGATGAAATACAGACACTATTATCTGATGACACAGATTCACTTTTGGTCTTGAGATTAAGGCTAGGGTTATATTTATGTCCAAGTATAGCAGTAATCATATGTAGTAAACAGATAAATATTAAAAACGTCATAAAAGATAAGTGTGTGAGTAGCACAGCAGCATGAGTTACAGATCTCCTGTTCTCACCTTCTACTCCGGCTGCAGTCATAAACATCTTATATGTGGTATGGAGCAGCTGTCTTCCTTTCAGGTTATCTAAAAGAATTACAGAGATAGACAAAAAAAAGATTAGAAACATAGGCACAGACACATAAAACACTCTAACACTTCTTTTCCAAATCTTATAAGAGCACATCTCAACATGAGATGAATATTTTATTCCTTTTATAATACAGCATTTTACCTAGGATTACAAATTTTTATTTATGAACAACATTAATAACAAGTCATGTTTTTTTTAACCATTTATAGTTACATTTAATTCTGTGGAACTTATGCTATAGCAGCAATAAACATTCGTTCCCTCATCAGTCTATCTCTTGAAGTTAATAAGACCAAAAAAAAAAAACCAAAAAAAAAACCACCCAGCAATTTGCCGTGTTGTAGAGAAAATGGAAAGTACAAAGTCATCTGTCCTGAAAACTTTCCTCTGGTGAAAACGTACTGACCGTTAAAATGCTCACATTGGAGCATTCCATAAATGCTAAACAAATAAACATTCCATAAACGTTAATCAAGTGTGTACTTAAAGAAACTTCACCATATCAACGATTATACATTTTTCTTTGTTATATTCCAATTTTTAAAATCTGTTTAGAACTAATCTTAGATTATATGGACCATCCGCCATCTAAGTCCCTGTGCGTGAGCTGTTACCATAGGAACAAACACAGCTTAAAACATGAGCATTAATATAAATCTGTGATTTGACGTACAGGCAGCACTACTGTCAGAGCTGCTGTCTCTTCTAACCAATCAGATGTGAGAATTCAACAGCGCTGTGGTATAATCAGAAATATTCTTATACAAAACAATTCAAAATAGGTTGCTCCGTCTCATGCAGTCATTCATAATTCATTAACATGAACTCACATGCGAAATAGCAGGAGAGAGAAAATACACTGGCGAATATGACCAAGAAGGTGATATCTGTTTCCAGAATTCCTGACAGACAAAAGAAATGGAACAAGAAAAGTGACTGTGAGTGAAAAATAGTGTTTTACACATGTACTGTGCTTAATACAAATGAAATATTGCACATTAATCATATATAGATTTCTCACGATACACTTGTGTTCGACAATTATTAATGATTTTATTTCATAGATTATAGGGAAAAAAAAAACTTTTCTGACAGTAACATTAGACATTTTCTGACATGTTGGCATTCAGGTCTGAAGTAAACATCATACCATAGCATTATATAAGGAAATTATATACTAATTAATTATCAATTATAAATTATATATCATATACTATAAGGAAATTATTTTTAAAAAATCTATTAACTTTTTCGCATACGTATAAGTTTTACATTTAATTTTACTAGAACATCTTCACTTAGGTCTAACACACAAACACCCTTCCGTATGTCTCACCAAACTCATCTGCAGAAAAATGTTGTTTCCAGAAAGACTGCCCATTAGTTAGTGTCATCTCATACTCCAGCTGTAACCCTCCACCCTGTGAGTGTGTGAGAAACAGGAAAGAGAGGCTGACAAATATTCACAACACAAAGACATCAGCTATAAAGGACTTCAAAGCATCAGACCTTCTGGTTCTTGAGAGGATTTGAGGCAAGCTTGAAAGAAAAAAAAAAGATGACATGCTTTGATTTCATTTAGTAGGAAATCCTCCTCTTGCTTTATCAAAAGGGTAAAAAAAGCACGAAGTATACACTATAAAATGCAGTGTGGATAGAGACGGTGTGACACTATGGAACAGCAAGGAATCAAAGGCTCGAACAGAAATGTGTTGAGTTGAGAATAACTGACAATACGCCGATCTTTTCTTGCTGAGACGTACAGTGTGTATATATAAGAAAAGAGCAAGTTTCTTCCTATATAATTTTGATATACAGGACTGTGCAAACATTTTAGGCACCCTATTTTTTTTGTACAAACGAATACTATAGATTTGTACGTTATGACTTCTACATTATCGAGTCAGTACAAAGACATTTTAGATTCCCAAACATTAGTTTACCAGCATAAACTTAAATGTTACAGAAAAATGTTTGTATGTCGTTAAAGAAAGACAAAAAATCACAATGAAGGTTGCTGGGATTTGCTGCAAAAATAAGAAACGAGTGCGAAGTCTCCAGAAGAACCGTGACTGGTTCTGCAAGATGCTCAATAAAGCTTACAGCTCATTTCCTTAAAATCCTACACAAATTCTACTGGAGACTACTATTTCTATTTTTATGTCAGACCAAACTCAGAATCAAAAACCAAGCAAAAGTCAAAGCCAGAACAGCTCAGAATACAGAGTTAGCCACAAGGGCAAGCATTTCATTTACTACTGTTTACTGCTCTTTACGGTATTTATTCCAATGTAGAAACAATTAATTTAAATATTCTGAAGGCATCTTTGCCCTACAGCATTTCTTTACATATGTCTAATGCTTTTGCACAGTACTGTACAGGTAGGTATTGCCTTTGTACTCTGATGGATTATAGATGGATTATCACAATGGAACAAAGATTTCATTTGAGGGTATTCAGGTTGCCCTGCGATGGATTGGCACCCTGTACAGGGTGTACCCCGCCTAGTGCCCCATGCCCCCTGGGATAGGCTCCAGGTTCCCCGTGACCCTGAAAAGTAAGCGGTAGAAGATGGATGGATGATATTCAGGTTTATACGTGTAAACCATACAGGAACTGCATCCGTTTAATGGATTGGCCTGATTACATAAGGTGGTCTTAGTTATCAGATTGCAACAGGATCCCAAACACTGGCCATTAAAATGCGTCCTTTTCTCAGTGAAAGGAGCTCATCATTGGAGCTCCAGAGTGACCATACATTGCGAATTGTGATCCTGATGGTGCCACAATTATCTGTGGCCAGTAGAGCAAGAGAGAAATATCAATCACAGTGAAATCATGGGTGTATGTGAGGTTACAGTATGTGGAAGTGGGTTGAAATTGAGGGGTGGGGGGTTGCGTTAGCTTGGGTTGAATCAGCATTTTGCCATTTTCATCTTCCTGTGAGTTTTAGAGTTTGGAGAACGTCACTATATGTAATTCACCTGTTCCATAAACACACTTGGTCATATAAGGATGGTTGGTATTCATCAACATATGCATATGATTATGAAGAAAATCAGTGTTACTGATATGTGCACAAGTATGAGGAGGGATTCTGGAGGTTATCCGGAGTTCATAGAGCTACAGCTGCTAGCGTTAACAAGGAAGGTAGAAAAGTTTCAAGTATGATCCTTTACCCTTCCCTAAAATTAAATTTCCCTAAAATTAAATCGTAACTCCAAATGGAACATGCTGTATATTTCATAAGGTTAATTTTGGGCAAGAAGTGTTGTTTAGCATGTCAGAAAAGCACTCACCCCACACTTGCTGAGCACAATGTACCACCACCTCTCTCTGACTGAACGGAAGCTACGCCCTCCGACGCAGCTGAGAACTTCTTCACCATCATCTTCTTCAACCTGGGGTGCAAATAATTACAGACAACCTCACACCTTACATCATATTAAAAACTAAGCAATGAAGTGACCTAGAATTATTGGCACCCTTCATAGAAATGAGCAAAAATACATGATACTCAAGTTAAAACATTCGGAAACGGTATAGCTGAAATTCAAACAGTGTTTTCCCCAAAACAAATTATAATTTGTTCTTTTTAAACAGTGGTGATGACTACTCTGGAGAAAATAACAGCACTGAGTCTCTTTGTGTAATGTCCAACATGGTTGGAGATATTAACAGATTAACAGAGTTTGATCCACTCCTTCATGCAGAACATTTTAAACTCCTTTAAATTCTCAGGTTTGTGAATGTGGACTTCTTCACTTCAGATCACAGGTTGTCAGTTGGAGAGCTAAGCAGGTCATAGCAAAACACTGATTTTGTGCTTGTTTAACCATTTCTGTGTTGTTTTGGAAGTTTGGCTCATAATCATATAGAAAGTTCTATCTAGGGTCAAGTCTGAACCTTATCAACACTGCATTGGCTCCCAGTGAAATCCCGCATTGATTATAAACTACTATTATTAACCTTTAAATCACAAAACGGTCTCGTGCCACAGTATCTATGCGACCTTTTGGTTTTCTATGATCTGCCACGCCTACTTAGATCAAAAGATGCAGGATATTTGACGGTACCTTGAATAGTGAAGGCTACAGCAGGGGGAAGAGCTTTCTCTTATAGAGCCCCACAGTTATGGAACAGTCTTCCTATTAGTGTTCGGGACTCAGACACAGTCTCGGTGTTTAAGTCTAGGCTTAAAATGTATTTGTTTACTCAAGCCTACCCTGACCAGACTTTCTGTTACGCTAAACACAGTCCTTATAATATTTTCTTTCCCTTTCTGCTTCTGTCGCGCCACACACGATTTTATGGAGATACTAGAGATCCTGATCCATTCTGCTCTCCGGACCATCCTGATCCGTTTTGGATGTCCTACCTCTGGATGGAGCTCTCATCTACTCCAATCCCAGATTGCTGGGACTAAGGCTGCTTCTAAGGCCAAACAGACTTCATATAAATCCATAATTAACTTTTTTATACTATCTGTTGTCACCCAGATGAGGATGGGTTCCCTTCTGAGTCTGGTTCCTCTCAAGGTTTCTTCCTCTTAACATCTTAGGGAGTTTTTCCTTGCCACCGTTGCGCTATACAAATAAAAATTAATTGAATTGAATTGAACTGAACCTCCTTGCAGAGGCACCCAACTTCTGGGCTGAAATATTCGGGTACTTTTGCCCATTTTAACCACCATCTGTATCTTTTCTTATGATGTTTCTTATTTTTCCTCATGGAAAAGGATGCCAAAGGAGATTTTAAAGTAAATGTGTATAACCAATATTTATATAGCCAAGGAAACAGGACATAGTTAATGGCTACAACAGAGGACCTGTGGAATGTCAGAAAATAAAAGTGATATTTTGTACGAATGACAACTGGTTTGCATTTATTTTAAACATTCCTTAGATGTGTCGATGGTATCATTCAGTCATTCACATGGACAACAATAATCCACTATTAACCCGATTAAGACAATACTCATTAAAAACTAGCATGTAAACAGCAATTTTTAATTACCTTAATCTGATTAAAGTCATACTCGAAGTAAACACAAATTGAATTAAGACGTTTGGCGTATTCCTGTTTTAGTCATATTATGGACGTGTATTACAGACATGTAAACACCTTAATCAAATTATGAACGCGAACACGGCAGTGCTCAACCGTTTCACCGCAAACAGGAGAGCACAGCTGCGTCCCAAACGGCGTACTTACATACTAAAGGCCTATAGTAGGCGAAATACATGTATCTCGGCTACTATGTAGACGGTAAGTACGCGATTTGGGACGTAGCCCACGGCTTTAAGCAGTCGTCTATTTGCACGTACAACATGACAAATAATTAACCGCACCTGAAGCGTTGGTAAAAATAAAAATTACCCAAAACCGTATACGCGACCATAATTAAGATGAACTGTATGTTAATGGGTGAAATTCTGGAGGGACGTCGGACGGCGTGGCGCAGTGACGTATCGACGTGTGCTGTTAATCGAACTATGTTCAATAACATGTAAAATGGGTACATGAAAGGAATATTCTAAAAGCAACTCATGTAAACACCTTAATCACAATAGTGTCTTATTCAGAATAAAGTCAATAATTAGATTACTGCTGTCCATGTAAACGTAGTCAATGAACAAAGATAAATATTATCCTTTAATATTTGAGTGAAAAATGTTTGAATTATTCTGTTACATTTTTTTTTACACTCCATAATGTATGCACTAAAATGTTTGCTCATTTCTTTGAAGGGTGCACATAATTCTGGACAGCACTGTAAATGAATCTCTATTTTCTTACCACACATCCAGACCAGGTGTAGCGGGTGGTAAGGTTAATGACTTGGTTGTTTTCAGGCCGGAGGACTGCTTCTTTCTGATAACAGTCCTGCAGTACACCAACACACATCATTTATACCTATATCTCTTGTCTGTTATCTCTCATCAAAACAGATACGAACGAAAGAGTCAAAATAGTCACATCCACATGACGTTTTCACTCAGGTACAGTATGTGACACTTCTGGCACTTGGGGAACTAGAGCTGAGAATGTCATTTAGGAAGTACCACTGCACTTTGTACTGCATACTTCTCATTTAATCTGAATCTCACCATGCATACAATATACAACACACCTACACACATCATATCAGTGTTCACCTCACCTTGTCTGGCCTCTTGTATACAGCTGGCCACTGCGAGCTTTCATCAAAATAGAGCAATATGTTCTGACAGCAGTGTGACTGAGGGGAGGGAACAGAGATGGGGAAAGAGAAATGTAGACATTCTGAGACCAACATGATAAACTATCTGTCGAGTACTCTGCAAAAAGAGATGCCAATGAGTGACATAAATAAAGAGGGGCAGTGTAGTGACCTCCTGTAAAGAATACAGGAAAAGAGCGCTATTAAAGTGGATCAAAAAGCAATCATGCACTGTTGCCCTGCTTAGTATTTTTGCTTATGCTATCGCTTTAAGTGCTGGAATGTAGCCAATTTCTGTTTTACTGACTGGCAAAACAGCATAGCTGAGCATACAGTAAGAACCTGGATAATCAGCAAGGCTACACACTGCGTGGTTATAATGTATCTCGGATAGAGATGAAATGAAAATTTTTGTCTGAAACCGAAAATTACCTTTAAAAAAAACAAACGCCTTTTTGTATAACTGTATAAACACTACGCTTTTTAATAACTTTGAATTAATATCAATTGAAAAAATACAAAGCAATGACTTTCACAGCACTTTTATTAAACGCGAAAATTAACTAACAAATAACAATAAAACAATTTAAACATATACATTCCTCTGCTTTTTCAAATACTGTGGCGACACATGGTGTCGGCGTGCTAGTTTGGAAACTTTTAAGCTTTGTTGCTTTGCTGTACTCTGCATATTGAACTGGATGCCGTGTTTTCAGTTGGTGTATCAGACCTGACGTAGACAAGTGCTTCGGCAAAGCACCATCTCTTGAAACCTCAGCTGAGCAAAGACTGCAAATTGCTATTTTGACATCCTTATCAGAAACTTTGAAGTAGTTCCACACCGCTGACATGATAGCGTTTTGCGCGGTAGAATGCTGATGACATTAGCTCGCGCGATGCTTTAAATGATTTGACATGCGGCGCGGTGCAGCATAAAAACCTTTTCTTTTCAGCTCATATTTTCTGCCTTTTTTTCTCTTTCAACTGAAAAAAATTTCACTGGCCGAAATTTCGGTGCATCCCTAATCTTGGATATTTTATCACAACTGCACCACTGCCATGTTACACAACAGTGGTACTGTGTTGAAATGGCAGTGAGAATGAAATAAAGGAAAAAACACTTTGCTTCACATTGCCTGTAACCTTACTTTATATTAAAGGCAAAAGAAACAAAAGATAGCTAGATTTCTTCATCTGTATTGCATGTAATTTTACCTTGGGGTAACGAAACTTGAAGTCCAGTCTGCCAAAATCAGTGAGGAAACAAAACCTTGTCAGAAACACCCAGTCCTGTAAGATAGGGAGAGTAGAACAAGTAACGTGAGAGAGGCAAAATACACTCAAACTATCAGCATTTCCCTATCCACTGTTACAGGAAGGAAGGAAGGAAGATAATTAGGAAATAAAGAAGAAATAATGTGACAAGGAAGAAAGGAAATAAGTAAAGAAGGAAGGAGTGAAGCAAGAAAAAAATAAAGAAGGAAATAAGACAGGAAGGAAAGAAGGGGAATTGTGCATGTAAGAAACAATCTGGGGCATACTTACATGTTTACATAAAAATCTTAAGTTCACAGGCAGTACCTAGATATAGACAGCCTTCCAATAACAAATATGCACACATGTCATGTTTTTTTGACATTTCATTTCACTGCTAGTTATATACTGTGTATATAATTGCGTATATGACAAATAAAGTCTTGATTGAGGCTAGTGTATAATTAATGTAAGCATCTACTGAATCCACAATTAAAGAACGCACCCTTCATGACAATGGTTAGGTGAAAGTTGACCAGTTTCTGAGGCTTAAATGTTAGCTTCACAGCACAAACTGCAGTAACTGACATAGACTCAATCAAATTTCCATGTTTGTAAAGGGTCAGTACCTAAACCCACCTGAAATACCCGAAATGGAAACCTATTCTATTCGTTCAGTTGATGTTTATGATTATGATGATTTATTTATTAGTATTTTTCTTTTCTCTGCAACAGCATTACGCACACCAGCAAAAGACACACTTGATATTTAGATGATCTTTTAATAACTATAATTGGAATATAATTGAGTTTGAAATAGTTCAAACTCATGCACACTGTGTTCAGTTCTCTCCAAACGAGACAGATTTATTTTGTTCTGACTAAGAAAGTGGGTGGATATTTGTCAGGAGGACATAACACAAATATGACTTTCCAAAAGTCCCTGAGCTCTGAGGCTGATCTTCACTGAACACAATATTAATTCCATTACAGTACTGTTTGATGGAACTCCCGAAAAGCATACACAGAGAGAGAGAGAGAGAGAGAGAGAGAGAGAGAGAGAGAGAGAGAGAGAGAGAGTGTGAGTGTCAATGTTGGGAATTCTCATGTTACTTGGTCCAAGTCAAATGTTCTTCATTCTTGGCAAGCATTCTGCTCACATGTGGGATTTGCAAGAATCCATAATCAAGAATCAATGCTAAATGTAACATCGCTAATATTTTGGCTTGGCCAACCTTGGCTTTATTCAGAGTGTTGAGTGCTTGTAGTCATTCTGATGGAAAAGATAATAGGATTAGACATTAGAGAGGGTTAGTGATACTAGGAGGAGAACAGATTCAGTAGAAGTAATGCTGAGGCGGAGACAGTGAGCCCCCAACTCCGGTGTTAGAGCTCTCCATGAGTCATGATTCCTAAGACCTGTTTAACACATATTACTATCTGGTTAATACGTCTGGTTTATGTGTCCACATACAGGGGATATAAAAGTCTACACAACTCTGATAAAATGGCAAATTTCTGTGATGTAAAATAAATAAATAAATAAACCAAGATAAATCATGTCAAAACTTTTGCCACCGTTAATGTGAAATTACAACATATAAAAGTCAAGTGAAAAACAACCAGAAACATTTTAGGGGAAAAACTAAAAAGGTTACAATAATCAGGTTGCGTAAGTGTGCACACCCTTTTGTAATTGGGGATGTGCCATTCAATCTCATGTTCAAAAGTATCATACAGCTGTCATCAATGAAATTAATCGGATTAACCACAAATAAAGCCCAGCTGGTTCTGCACAATTTTCTTCACATCTCCTTGGTTTCATCTTCTTGATCCCTCCAAAATTTAAAAGAAAGCAACTTACCAGGGAGGCTGCCAAGAAACCAACCGCAATATTAAAAGAACTGCAGAAATATCTGACAAGAAGTGATTACTCTCTGCATGTGACAACAATCCCTTGTATTCTTCGCATGTCTGGGCTAGGGGGTAGGGTGGATAGATAGAAACCTTTTCTCACAAGAAACAGCCAAGCTCAATGAAATCACCCCAAACCATGTGGTAAAATGTGTTATAATCTGATGAGATCAATTCCAAAAGGTATGTTTGGTACAAAAAATAAAAATAAAATAAATAAATAAAAATAATCACCAAAGGTACGCCGTACCCACAGTGAAGCATGGTGTGACAGCATCATGTTTTAGGGCTGCTTTTCTTCAGCCAGAACTGGGGCTTTTATCAAAGTGAAGGGAATCATTGATGGCAACAAATAACAGTCAATTTTAGTGCAAAATCTTCTGGTGTCTGCTAGTAAGCTGAAGATGAAAAGGAATTTCCCCTTTCAGCATGAAAGTGACCCAAAGCATACATCCAAATCAACAAAGGAATGGCTTAACCAAAAGAAGATCAGTGTTTTTAAATGGCCTAGCCAGAGCCCAGACCTGAATCCAACAAATATCTGTGGGGTGACCTGAAGCAGGCTGTGTACAGGAGATTACAATCTGATGGATCTAGAACATTTTTGCAAGAAAGAGTGGGAAAATATTGGCAAGTCAAGATGTGCCACGCTGATACCTCTTACCCCAAAAGACTGGGGGTTTAATAAAACCAAAAGCAGCTTTAACAAAGTATTAGTTTAAGGGTGTGCATACTTATGCAACTACGTTATTGTAAGTTTTATATTTTCCTTTTTTTTTTCTTTCCCTTTTCTGTTTCTGACTGTTTTTCACATTTTTTGTACTGTATACTTTGCAATTGCACATTAAAGGTGGGGAAACATCTGACATGATTTATCTTAATGTCATTTCTTTACGTCACAAAAACTTGCCATCTTATAAGGGGTGTGTAGACTTTTCATATCCATTGTATGTGAGATTTGGGATAGTTAACCAAACAAACAAACAAACAAACAAACAAAAAAAAACAGTGTTGTGCAATGAACATATCAGTCTCCAGATTTGAACCGTACTGAAAACCTGTGGTCTGACTTGAAGAGAGAAGTTCACACGCACAAAGCTGAGAATATAAACAAGCTTCAAATATTCCACACAGACGAGAGGATCATCCGTCATTATATTTTATATAATTAAAGATTCCTATTGTTCTCTTGTGTTTGTAACAGAAAGCATTTATTTGAAATAATAATCCATATAAATTGTGACATAACATATTATAACTTTATACTACTTTGGATATTATATGATTTGAGACATATAGATTTAGGTCTGTAGGTAATAAATGTTAAGAATAATACTTTATTGTGAACTCTTCCTACTTATATGTAGTATGTTTAAAATTAAGAGGACACACAAAACTATACTAGAATCCTGCTTTATCAGATGGTGTTTTTTTTTTTAGCAAACACATCTGATAGATGATGCAACATAACAAAATTTATCATTTACATTTTTATTTATTTGCATAATTGCAGTGTTTTCCCCTGTACACAATTTTCCACTATACTTTCTAGCAACATTTTACACATCACCAAACAAAAAAGATTTCTTCTGTTTTTGTGTATATCTCATACTAAAGAGTTTTATATCTTCAAACGTAATACAACATAAAACCAAGGAAACCTGAGTAAACACACAAAACAGTTTTTAGTCATCCATCCATCTTCTACCGCTTACTCCTTCTTCAGGGTCACGGGGAACCTGGAGCCTATCCAGGAATCATCGGGCACAAGGCGGGGTACACCCTGGACAGGGTGCCAGTTCATCGCAGGGCATAATCACACACACAACCATTCATACACTACAGACACTTTAGAGATGCCAATCAGCCTACCATGCATGTCTTTGGACTGGGGGAGGAAACCGGAGTACCCTGAGGAAACCCCCACAGCACGGGGAGAACATGCAAACTCCGCACACACATGGCCCCGGCGGGACTTGAAACCTGGAGGAGTGAGGCGAATGTGCTAACCACTAAACCACTGTGCACAGTATTTATTTATTTCTTTGCATTATGGATAAGTCTTCATGAGTTTTTGAGGTGCAACAGTACAGTACAAAACACGAATAGGTATTCATTAAAATGATTTTTGTTACTCACACACTGTGCTTGCTGTTAGGATAAGGTGACCAGATGCAGTGCATTTCTTGACTGACCATTTTAGACCTGACAAACATATATATTTATTCCTATTCATCCCATACTGTAGTGTGTCTGGCTGGCATGCCGTGGAAATCTGACACAAGCTTTGTCAAACCTGATTGAGCATGTTCAGAAATGTGCCTGCTGAATAATCATTGGCAGGGCATACTCTAGTCATCAAGCTGTGATGAAAACCTCTCATTGACTCTCATTTCATCTCCAAGACAGACAAAACAAACTGTGCAGAAACTCTGACTTCAGCCCACTGACTTCAGATTCCCCTTTTATAGACTGGCTGCTTCTCCTTAAGTTCCAAATGTAATTCTGGCAAACCAGGAAGTGTAATCAACAACAAATTCTATACGTCAGTGTGACCAGTGGACAAGTGCTCTCAATAGCTAGGAGAAAGGCTTATCTGTATTACAAGCATGACCAGTCAAAATCGAAATAAGGGCCAATAACCACTAGCTGTCTCACTATCTGAAACCTTCAGTTAGTGAATTCTTTTTGCTTGCCTTGTTTGTATTAGGCAAATCGTTTTGATGTGTGTAATCGACTCCAAAGCTTGTGAGTCATAAGGGCGACTTAACTCTTTTTGGGATTGACTCACAGCACTTTCGATGTGAACCAAAACATGGTGACGACTTGATTATTTGACAAACATCCAACAATCCATCCATCCATTTTCTTGAACCCCCAACACCGTAGGTGTGAGTCAATCATGTTAACCACTAGAACACCGTGCCCTCGACTTCACAAACAACTTTCCATTCCATTTTTCCTATCCATCCATCCATCTTCTAACTGCTACTTTTTGTTTTGTTTAGTTTAGTTTTTTCATTTTCAGGCCAATTGATTCAGATAGCTTTGCAATCTGAAGATGCTACTACCCAACATTGCATAATAAATATGATTTATGACATTTGCTAAATGCCCTTATCGAGAGCAACTTACATTTATCTCACTTAATCAACTGAGTATGTGAGAATTAAGGGTCTTGCTTGAGGGCACAGCAGTGTCAGCTTCCATTCAGTTATTCAGTTAACCATGAGCTACCACTGCCCCACTGTTATTACGTTATACATTATTTACACAGAACATCCAGCCAGTTTCATCCCGCACATCCGTTTACACACAACATCCAGTCATTTTCAACCCACTCAGTTGACTTTTCGGCCAAAGTGATGGTTAATAAGTATGTTTCTACGCAGGACATGGTGCATTCACTGTTTCTCATGGTGGCCACTAATAAACGTTTATGCGTTGAATTTTTTCTCACATCAAAACACAAGTTGCAGTACAGTATGTCATGAGGACAACACCATAGTGTAATGTAAAGTGTTCCCTAACTTACAGCAGTTTCTTCTGCTGTAGCATTCTCTGCCATTTTCTATCAAATGAGGTTTTTGTCTAAATGAACTGACCTAGTGTGTGCTTGCTTCATAACATAGACCAAATGATCAATA
The DNA here is from genome assembly GCA_012411365.1 of Ameiurus melas. Taxonomy (NCBI): domain Eukaryota; kingdom Metazoa; phylum Chordata; class Actinopteri; order Siluriformes; family Ictaluridae; genus Ameiurus; species Ameiurus melas. The sequence continues at coordinate 15,294,081 of CM022771.1, read as the reverse complement.
ATGAAATTAATTGCCGATTATTTTTTGATTAGCAAATTGAATCAGTTTGGAAATTAGTTGTTCCAGCCCTAGTTTTTACATTCTTATTTGTTCGTTTCCAAATACCTTGAAATTTGACTGTGAATCGTCACTGCAAATTTGGCATTAAATTATATTTAAATTTCCATTAATGTTTCACACACACGCACACACACACACACACACACACACCTACACACGCACGCACACACACACTCCTACACACGCACACACACACACACTCCTACACACGCACACACTCCTACATACGCATAAACACACACACACACCTAACACGCACACACACACACACACTTCTACACACACACACACACAACACACACTCCTACACACGCATGCACACACACACACACACTCCTACACACGCACACACACACACACACACTTCCTACAAGCATACACACACACACACACTCCTAACACGCATACACACACACACACACTTCTACACACGCACACACACACACACACTCCCTACACTACAAAACACCTACACACACACACACACTCTACCATAACACACACACACTCCTACACACACCTACACACACACCACACACACACTCCCTAAAAAAAACACACACACACACTCCTAAACACGCACACACACACACACTCCTACACACGCATACACACACACACTACCTACACACGTACACACACACACACACAACTTCATACACATAACACACACACACACTCCTACACACGCATACCACACACACACACACACTCCTACACACGCATACACACACACACACACACTGCATACACACACACACAACTCCTACCATACACACACACACTCCTACATACACACACACACACACTCCTACACACGCATAAAAACACACACACACTCCTACACACGCATAAACACACACACACACTTCTACAACACACACACACACACACTCCTAACTCACACACACACTCCTAACACGCACACACACACACTCCTACACACGCACACACACACACACTCCTACACACGCAAAAAAAAAAACACACACACACACTCCTACACGCATAACACACACACACACACACACTTCTAACACGCATACACACACACACACACACTCCTACACACGCACTTTTTTTTTTGCACACACACACACACACACACTCCTACACACGCATACACACACACACACACACTTCTACACACGCATACACACACACACACACACTCCTACACACGCATACACACGCATGCACACACACACACACACACACTCCTACACACGCATACACGCGCACACACACACACAATTGCTTTGTTTGAGCGGTTTTGTACCTCTCTGAATACAAACACAGTTATTTTATAAGTGATACTTGGTCTTAAGCCACATTTACATAAACCTGGTTTTGTATATCAGTGTTGCTTTACTGATGTGTTATACAGTTCAGTTTGAGAATGCATAGCAATGCGTTTAACTGAAGCTTTGACTCAATGCAACTAATAGGCTAATTCTAAGTTAACCTGATGGAAAGCTATGAATTAACTATAAGCAGCACTTGAACCTGGTTTAGTTTTTGTTAACTCAATGCTTTCCTATTCTGAAATGACTTGATATATAATATCAAGATAATGTCCTATTAACTAAAGATAAAGTTGTGTTAAATATTTAGGTCATAGAACTCTATCTTATTTGAAATATTCATCAGCTCAACACAGTTTCTTTCTTTAACTTCATTTCTATTTCGTGCCATTTAGATGATCTATTACTATTACTATTATTATTACTATTATTATTATTATCTTTCTAAAACAGTCATCGGGAATACTAATTTATTTGGGACAGATCTTTGAAGTAATCTGGATCAGTCACATTCCCATTAATTGCATGGCTAAATGAATTTTAATGAAGCTGGAACACTGATTAACTGCAGACAATGATCACAAAAAAAGATCTCATTCAGTATAAAAAATAGATTATACCCAAGAATGGAAAAAGGGATTTATTACTGCGTGCATGTTGCTGTTTGGAGGATTTATGTACTGTTCATTTAAACAGTGTCACAGTATTATTTCACAGAGGGAACAAATATTTATTTATTTATTTATTTTAATTGTCGTCACGGTTATTGACATTCTTCAGTTAAGGCCTGGCCTCTGCTGAGCAAGTTCTTTAGTTTCTTCATGAATGATAGATGAGGTTGCTGGACACGGTGCATGGTCCTCAATTATTTGTTCATGTCAGCGCACCAGAGGTCCAAAATTCAGATACAGATGTACTCATTTAGAAAGTGATTTGAGGACCTGAACAAAATTAGTATGCAAACTTGAGGTCATTTGCATAGCTATGTTCAGGTGTGTCTTGTAATGAACGTGCAATTTATTTGTTTGCCAAGTTAGAGACTTTGCTGCGAGACCTGACAACTATTTATATCCTTTAAGGGACTTTTTCAAAAGGAGCTGATTATTCATAATTCAGATTTGGGGACTGGGGAGGCCAATGAAGAGCCCTGAACTCACTGTAATGTTCATGGAACCAGTAAGAAATGACTTGTGTTTTGTAACATGGTGCATTCCCATGCTGGAAATAGCCATTATAAGATAAATTAGGTAAATTGTGGCCTTGAAGGAATGCATGTGGTCAGCAACAATACTCAGAAAGGCTGTGGCATTCAAATGATGTTTGATTAAGGGGTCCAATGTGTGATAAGAAAAAATTCCCCAGACCATTTCACCACCACCAACTGCACATTGCAGCAGAAATCCAGATTAATCAGGCCATTTTTCCAACTTCCACTTCAACTGTCCAGTTTGGGGTTACCTACAGTATGTCCCGCTGCACCCTCAGATTCCTGTTCTTGGCTGACAGGACTAGAAACTTCCACTGCTGTAGCCCATCCGCTTCAAGGTTGAACACGTGTAGAGTTCTGAAATGCTTTTCTGCTCACCACGCTTGTAAAGAGTGATTACCAAATTAGTGTTCCTGTCAGCTAGGACCAGTCAGACCATTCTCCTCTGACCTCTCTCATTAACAAGGCGTTTCTGCCGCAGAACTACATTTCCTGGAGGATTTTCGTTTTTGCACAACGCTCTCGGTAAACTCTGGAGACAGCATAAATTTCTGCCTCAGCCATTCCACAGTTAAAATGAGTGACATCACATTTCCCCCCTTCATTCTGTGAATGTCTGATGTGAACACCACCTGAAGCTCTGGACCTGTATCTACATGAATTGATACACTGTCCTGCTGCCAGATGATCGGCTGACTGGATTACTGAATGAATGAACAAGTGCATACATCTTCAGAAAAAAAAACCAACAACATGTATGTAACCTTATGTACATTAGTCTATAACACAATCTGGGCACTTTTAGAGCATGCATTAGCTACTTTCCTAGTGAAAAGAGTGATAGATCAATAGTTTCATCAGACTTTCACCTCATTTTCTGTCTCTGTTTTGAAAGATGAACAGGACACCTACTCTATCTTCGTCGCTGCTTTATTAAACCCAAGCTGAATAGATTTTTATTTATTTATTAATTTGTTTTAAATACTCTGGCTGGCAACGGACAGTTTACATCACGTGACCTGTCGTTGTGGCGATTCTAAGGCCTACGCGTTCCAGTAAATAACGGGTTTATTGTATCCTTAACATCCTTATGGATGCGTAAGCGTAATTATAAGCACATGGATACGGGGTTGCAGGACAAGATCATCTCCAGCACATCATCTCACTACAGCATATGTATATACGCACATGACGTCAACAGAAAAGACAACCAGCGTAACGCACACCTGTAACATGGAGTACAATAACATTAAGGTAAGTTGTAATGGCCTGCGAGCACGCGCTTGGTCTCTGGTCTTGCAGTATGCAAGGGATTAGTATGATGCTCTTGAGAAAGCCATATTTATCCATCAGTACACGGAGGTGTCCAAACGCAGACGCGTGCACGAAAACACGCGAATCTGAACCTGCACTGCAATAGTGGAAGCTTCAAACGGCAAAGGTCTGAGACATCTACCTTGTGTACTGCGTGCACGAATAAGAAGACATCATCAGTCAACATCTCACCTCTTTGGTGTTCACGACACCCTTGACGTATTTCCCCCAAACAGATCCACAGCACAAGATACCACTCCACACAACGGCAAGTCCTAGAACTCTATCCATTTTTTTTTCTATCCTTGCTCGGTTTTCAGCACAGGAGTGCAGGGACGAACGAGACGAAGCGCTGCAGTTAACGGAGCCACAATGCGCGCTCCCGACACCCCTCTGCTCATGCACGCGCCCCCGCTCCCGGAGACAAGGACGCGCTTTTCAGACAGCACGCGCCGGGGTTCTTTGTGTGTGTGTGTGTGTGTGTGGTAACATGTTATTTCTGCGACATAAAAAGAAACCCCTGTGTGGCTTGATTCATTGTAGAGTTGTAGCACAAAATATTCCCAAACTGCACAGTGTTTTTATTGTCATTCCTCGACATCAGTGATTTCTTTATAGTCAGGACATCTTTAACTGTTAAAACCGCACACACGTAGTGCACATTTATTATGCAAGTAAATTCATCAAAATTACGCACATTCATTAAACTAACATTTTTTTTGTTGGTTATTTATTAGAGCCAGGTAGGTTTTAGTTTGAGAAATCTCCACCCATGCAACACAGGGTCCACCCGACATTATTAATAGACATAATCTTGATAATGGTGGGCTTCCAGCACTGTAACAGAATGAGAAAATCCCAGACCCCTGGCTATTCTTCACAGAACCATGATTCACTTTGTGCTCTATATACAGTCTGGTCTGAAAATATTTGAAAGGCAAGGTCAATTCATTTGTTTGTGCTATACACCGAAGACATTTGGGGTTGAGTCTGAGATCAAAAGGTGGATATGAGACAGGGGTTAAGATTTCAGCTTTTATTTCTTGGTAATTACATCTAGATGTGTTAAATAACATAAAACATAGAATATTTTGTATATCCATTCAGTGTCCTCCTCAGGAGGTGTAATCGGGGTGGACTTACCATTAGGCAAAAGTAGGAAATGGCCTTGGGTCCCGAGCTACCAAAGGCCATCAAAACGCTGCATAAACTTATGGTTAAGAAAGTTTTATTTTTACTTTTTGCTAATTAATTATTTTTTCTTCTTCTAAAAATCCTTGCGCTAAAATGCCATCAGAATGCTTACTTCATGAGTGGTGTGTTGAGGAATGGATGTGGCGGTCCAATCTGGGCCAGAAAGTCCAGGGCCACTTTTTGGTCCCAGTCCACCCCTTATTGCTAAATAACATATGCCGAAAATTTAAATATCAATGCTTTTGGCCTAAGGCCCTCAAATCACTAAATCTGCCCCTGGGTATAATGCTGCTCAATTGGTAATTGACTTTTTTACCCCTGATGAAGTCTATAAAGTTGATTTGGCAGTGTGTTTTGGATCATTGTCTTGCTGCATGATGAAGTTCCTCCAGATTAATTCGGATGCATTTCTCTGTAAACTGGCAGTAAAAATGTTCCTGTAAACTTCTGAATTCATTCTGCTGCTATCATCATGAATTACATAATCTATAAAGATCGGTGAGAATGTTCTAGAAGAAGCCATACAAGACCAGGCCATGACACTACCTCCACCATGCTTCACAGATGAGATGGTATGTTTTAGATCATGAACAGAGCCTTTCTTTCTGCACACGTTGTCATTTCCATCACTTTGCTAGAGGTTAATCTTGGTTCCAGAACTTTTGTGGCTTGTCCCTGTATTTCTTTGTGAATACCAATCTGGCTTTCTGATTCTTACTGCTGATTAGTGGTTTGCTGATCATATGGTATGACCTCTGTATTTCTTCTTTGGATTTTTTTTACAATGTTTCTGTGATCAGCTGTTGGTTTCCTTGGCTGACCCATTCGTTGTCTTTTGCTCAGTACATCAGTGGTTTCGTTCTTTTTTGGATATCCCAAATAGTTGTATCGGCTATGCCCAATGTTTCTGCAATGCCTCTGATTTTATCTCTTTTCTCAGCTTCAAAACAGCTGGCTTTTCTCCAACAGCCAGCTTTCTGATCTTCATCTTATCCTCTTTAACAACAAATGCAGTCCCCACAGGTGAAACTGACGGCTAAAAACAAGAGTAGATTTTCAAAGCTATTTATTGTGTAAACAATCAATCTAACAGGACACACCTGGGTAACAAGAAACGCTAATTGGTCGCATGTTCCAATATTTTTGCTTGCCTACAAATTGGGTGATCTGATGCAAAATGTGCTCTGTTCTATGTGGTTTAACACATTTACATATAAATACCAGGAAATAAAAGCTGAAATTCTAAACTCTCTGCTCGTAGCCATCTTTGCCATCTCAATGGCCTTGCCGTTCCAATAGTTTCAGAGGGGACTGTAATTTGTATACATTTGGAACAAAATGAATTATTCAGGGCAATGGTGCAATACATAATACAGCAGCACGGAGAGCAGGACTGCATAAAATTCAAATACACAACAGTGTGAGATGAGTGAAAAATGTACAGTAAATACACAGAACAGTGCACACTAATTATAAAGGACATCAGAAATGCATTGGATGAAGGAAACCATTACATCATTCATTAATTTATTCATTTAACTTCAGTAAGCGCTTTATCCAGGTCAGGGTCATGCTGGATCCAGAACCTAGCTGAGAAAGACTGGGCATCAGGCAGAAACACACCATGAATGGAACACCAGCGCACCATAAACATATACATTCACAGCTAGGGGCAAATTAGCAGAATTAAAAGAAGCTGTTGTGGAACCTGGTGATGGTAGCATGGATGCTCTGGTACCTTCTGTCATATGGCAGGAAGGTGAAGAGTACATCAGAGAGGTTGAATTATTCTCCCACATGCCTTGTAGATGCAGCGTTTGTGGTTGGACGTGTAAAAGGGGGTAGAGGAACCCTAGTAATCATTTCAGCTGTTCTCACAGTCTGCTCTGTATAAAGTGCTAAAAATTGCAAAAGAAACTTGAATGTAATTTAAATACTTCAAAAAGATTAAGATGACATGTTATCCTATTATTTCTAATTAAATGTTTCTATACGTGTAAACATGTAGCAAAAATGTACCCCACACTTCAACATCTTTAGGTGTCTCCATGTCAGTGCTTTGTGACACTGGATTTTAAATCTACCGAGGATAATTTTCCACCCAGGCTTTAGAAACTAAATGCTTTTCACCCAAGAGTTGGATATTATTAAAAAAAAAAATAGACAAAGCCTAAGGAAGGATAAATGAATTGATTTTTATTTCACCCCTTGGATTTCTGTAAAGTTGTATAAAGTGCTGTGAAAAAGTATACATAGTATACGTTTTCAAGTAATTTTGTGTATGTCATACTAAATAGTTTTAGATCTTCAAATGAAATACAACATCAAACAAATGCAACCTGATTAAACACAAAATACAGTTAAAATTGTTTTTTTTTTTATTGAAGCAAAAATAAAGTTATCCAACACCTATCACCCATGTGAAAAACTTAAAATCCGGTTGTGCCACCTTTAGTAGCAATAACTGCAACCAAACACTTCCGATAACTGGAGATCAGTCTTTCACAGGACTAGGACTTACTCCTGTGCTTTGGATCATTGTCTTGCTGCATAATCCAGTTGCGCTTGAGTTTCAATTTACGGACTAAAGACACACACATTCTCCTTTAGGATTTTCTGGTAGAGGGCAGAATTCATGTTTCGCTCAGGTATTGCAAGTTGCCCTGAAGCAGTAAGGCATTTTTTTGTGTGTGTGTGTGACTTGCTAGATGAGTAGTTACTGTGCTCTTGGAGGAATTTTGGAAGGTTGGCTACTTCTGGGAAGGTTCACTACTGTGCTGAGTTTTTCCATTTGGAGATAAATGATCTCACTGTGGTTCTTTGGAGTCTCAGAGCCTATGAAATAGCTTTGTAACCCTTCCCAGACTGATGTATTTCAATCACACTCCCTCATCATTTCTGGAATTTCTTTCAACTTTGGCATAGTGTGTTACTGGATAAGACCTTTTAATTACCTTCATGCTGTTGATAAAGATCTATTTAAGTGATGATTTGATTGAACAGAGCTGGCAGTAATCAGGCCTGGTTGCATCTAGTCCAGTTGAACCCTATTATGAACACATAGATAACTTGTTTGCTTCAATAAATAGCATTATCATTTAAAAACTTTATTTTGTGTTTACTCAGGTTGCCTTTGTCTTATCTTAGATTTTGTTTTAATTTCTGAAAAAATTAAGTACGAGTTATACACAAAAACAGAAGAAATGGGGCATGGGGCAAATACTTTTTCACAGCACTGCACTGCATTACTGTCAGAGGGAACAAAATCTATTTTTTCCCCACAAATATATCACAGCTATTTACATTTAGGTCCTGGTCCCTATTGAGCAAATTCTTCAGCTTCTTTGTAGATGATAGATGATGTTGGTGCACACAGTGCTTGGTCATCATTTACTTTATGTTACTTCATGGTAATTAATGTATGCAATGTAAGTTTATTACTCAATTAGGACAAAAGGCACTTGTATGCACATGCTTTGACAATATTTTTTATTATCATTGTTTATTGCATAAACCACATGTACACCATTAACCACATACGCATCAGGACATAAAACCACAAAATAGTTTCTGACTACATTTTTACAATAACAATAAGCTCTGGAAAATATATACTGATTTAAAAAAATAAAATAAGAAAATGCATATGATCTCAGCAGAACAGAGAAGAAAGCAGCAGAACATTTGAACTGCACTTTAACCTTTGGATTAGATTTTGATTTAGATTTACATTTAGATTACATTTACATTTAGACTACAAACAGTAGTACATTTTTTGGTAGCTTTGCTACCAAATGTAAATCTGATATTTGATTGTTTTATTTTTTTGCACTCCACAGATATATATGAAACGTGAAAAAAATAAATTGCACAAATTTACAAGAAATGATAAGCAAGAAAGGGCTCTGAGAAAAGGTTTAGCTGATAAAAACGATTTCTCTGTTGTTAGAGCCAACCTGTAAATATCTACTAAATAACAAATCAATGCACAATTCTTAAATAAAACCTGTTATTCCTATGGCGTTATATTATTCGGCATTGCCTCTAAAGGAAGTATATAAAAAAATAAAAAAAGCGTTTTTTAATACTTGTTCTATGCTATGTGCTCCTACCAACCTATACATCATTCAAAGAATTCTGCATAAAATCATCAATTCCCAAAAGAAACCAATATAAGCTAATGTGTGAGGCAGGGAAAGTAGAACTACGTTCAATTTCCATTTACACTTTTGCACTTGTGGTGTTTTTAACAGAGAAAAACATAAAACAATAATGTATTTGTGCGTATGTGCGCTTGAATGGTATATTATAGCTCGTAGTGTATATTGAATAGCTTGTCATGATCCATAAAGTGCTGGTGTTCCTAACAATGGAAGAAATACACAGTAACTCCTGACACGGACAATTCAATGACTGACCTACTCACTATGCAAACACAAAAGCTACAGTTAATTAAAGAACAACAGAACATTTTCAGGATAATATTTTAACAAGAAGCCACACAAGCCAAGAAGATCTACACATTCACCAGGAACTATAATTAATACTCTGAAAATAAGCGACTATTTAATTAGAGTGCTGTATAATCCATACTTTACTAACTCATGTAGCGGAAGCAGACCATCACAGGTATCATGGTCCAACACTGTCTCAGATAACACCACAGTAACGATAGTGCGACATGACGGAGGAATCGTAACTGAATACAGTACTAATGTCACTTCGTAATACTTTTGTAATTGTTCATTTGCCTACAGAAATGGTTGCAGATGAGGTAGCAATGTGTTGTCTAATAGAAATAGGCATAATAGTAGATGTAGTAGACATACTAGCCTGTTTCAGCAAGCTTTTCAGATCAACAAAGACAAAGATTTACAGATCAATAGCCCGTGTGTCTGAGGAAAGCAGACTGCATGTCCAGGTTATTCATTTTTATTTGTAGTCTTCGTAGGTGGACAAGTAGGTTTACTAGGTGCAGCAGTGGCTCATGGTCATATAATTTGGTAGAACAGGACAATATTAATATCAACAGCCTCAAACAACATTAAATCAAGAGGTGACTTATGCTAGGCTACTATCTAGTGCATTTTTAGAGTAATCCTGTAACAGGCAGGGGAGAGTCGACAAAATCCAGTCCCCCAGCATACAGTCTAAAAGCTTGTATGTTTTGTCAACTATGTTCAATAATAATAATAATAATAATAATAATAATAATAATAATATCATCATCATCAGCCCGGGCTGCCAGGTTTCAGCAAAATCTCCAGCATAACTACATCTCAAAAACCACAAAAAAGACCTGAAAATAGGCCAATTTTTGAATACTTTTCTTCTCTTTCTCAGCCTTTGTGTGATCACCATGGTGCACACGCATTTCTGATGTACGGATATAATCCACTCCATAATCCCCTTTTCCTTCTCTGAATCTTTGCAATATATCTTATGATGGAAATGGTTCTGTACATAGAGACATCGTAGATGCACCGTCTGCACATACATTCGGTTTGAGGAAATTAATTTGATTACATTTTTTATAATATCTGCTCTAAAACAAGATCTTGGCAGCCACTGAGTATTTAGCCCAAATTGGTGTAAAAACTGTGACCCTAGCAACCCTGTAATTAACTGTCCTGTCCTCGGCGCCTCCCCCCAAGCATGGGGCAGCGTGATATGTTCCCCAGTGGACCACTATTAATGCTTGTTGAAATTCCCATTTTCATTCCCATTTCATTCCCATTCCCATGTGCAATAATAACTCTATGGCTCTAAATAGGGCAGTGATTGTGCTACCCCACAATTTTTTTATTGTATGTCACACAGAAGAGTATTTCAATGGGATTTAAAATGTATGGAGTTGCGAATGAGGATTATCATTTGGCTGATATAACATATATGGCGGGACTCTGCCCTGACTTGCCGCAACTGTAGTTATAAAGTGGTTACCAGCCCCTTTCTCCTCTCGACTGACCAAAGAAAGAAAAACGCTCTAATGAATTTCACAAAGCATTATTTAAAAACTTGACATGCATGTTTAAACGTAACACATTCAAGTTGGTTCATATGTTTCAACTGATGAATTTATGATTTGTTCATACCAGAAAGCTGTTGGATTTGCTATAAATCTGTTGTGTAACCGAGAGGAGTGAAATCTGAAAGTCTGGTTGATTCGAATGATTTCACAGATGACATCTGCAGAGAGAGAAGAGTCATGCTCCTGCTAAACGAATTGTCTAACTGGTTCAAGGTTGCTCAAGGATGTTCCCTAAAATACCTCCTGGGTTCTAGAAATGGGTCAGTGTACAGAGCGGGCAACAAGCAGAACGGCAGTGATAGCCACCGAGCAATAACTAAATCAAGAAAAACTATTAAAACAGGCAGAGAAACGGCAAGTGCAAAAATATTTCTTCATATATCCCGGTATAATTCCACAAGCAACAGATGGGCTAAAGCGTGCACGTGGACGATGGCTGATGCTGGGTGAATTATAACTCTGCATGTCATAGCTTCCTGTGTTTGAAGGCCAACAATCCTCTCATGCTGATGAATTTGTAATTGAATTTTTAGGACTTAATGCAAGATTGTTCAGCCTCAGAAGTAACATTGAACTATATCTAATTAACAACTACAAAAATACTTAAAATAACATGTAATAAACATTAAAGCACTTAACATGTAATAAACAAAATCTACATTTAGATATATTCATTTAGCAGGCACTTTTACACAAATTGACTCACAACTAAGATACGATGCAAGCCTGGAGCTGAGAAGTTCAGGGTTAAGGCCTCAATAGTCGTTCTCTGAAAGCTTGGGAGTTGAACTTTAAACCTTAACCCCGGAGCCGTGTATACACAAATCTACTCTGAAAAGCCATATGCATCAGGCATTGGTCCGTATTTTCATTGTCTCATTTCGCAGTTTAAAGACATCAGCAGAACTAGCACTCTTTCACACAAACACACAACGTAACACAGACAGCTAGAAATATATACCACGAATAGAAATTTGGTTTGATCGACTCCCCAAAGCTTGCCTATGGCATAAGCATGAAGTTCAGGAGCAATGTGCATCAAAAAGCTGTATTATAACAACATTTACGAAAATTCAGCTTCGGGCCTGGACAAGACAGGAAGCATTTGTTTCCATGCTGGTATTTGTATGATTCATAATCAGAAACTCAACAAAGCAATACAGTGCAGAGGCAAAGTGGCATTATTTTGTTAAAGTTGTGTATATCTGAAAAGTGCAAGTGCACATGCACAGTCATTTGTAACACTTAAGCGGCAGTGTCCCCTCACTTCTATGTACTTACTACCAAATACTGATCAAGTATAAATAAAACCGCTTTTGAGAGACATTACTGCAACATTTTACTCATTCTTATTCTACTGGTTCATTGCACAGTGATTTTAGTTGGTATTCAGCCTTAATTTCTTTTTGTTTACAAAACCCTTCCTGTCTTCCTGTTTTGTCCTATATTCCTTCTTCAAATCTCACCTGAAAGCATCAGCTTTGTTGGTCACCACTTTTCACCTTTCAAACTACACCCTCTCTTCCATCTTCACTAGTGGATATTTGAAAGAACTTGGTAGAGGCACCTGAAGCACAATGATCGGTCCTTTCCAGCTTGCGGTGTTTCTTTATCTCTGGAGGCAGGTCTTTCATAGTGAAGACATCTCTGATCCTCTCCATGCAGACATTAGAGGCTTCGTGGGTTTCCTTAGAGAGCTGCGACAGGCTAAGGAAGCCATGAGGGAGGTCGTCCACTACACACAAAGTCACGGGCTGCTGAATGCTCCGTAGTCGTCTGGCGAACATTACAGAGTCGTCTAACATGGGGTCCAGAGCACAGGCCTAGAGGAATTCAGAGATTAAACCAGACGTTAATAACTGGAATCAGAAGGTACGTTTTTTAGGGGTATAAAGCAATAATCACTATCTGTATCTGTTTAGTGCTCCAAATATGTTTATCTGCATCTATATTTGGATTTAAACCTTAAGTGGGTGTGGCCTAAACAAGAAACACTGGAACAAAAAGCCTGAGGTACAAATGCCAGCAATGTCAGTATGGCGTGTGAACTGTGACTCTGACAGTTCCTCAACCTCAGCTACATCATTTGAGTTTATAATAGGTCACCAAAAACACACTTTTAAAACTTCAGATAAAATACCCCAAATCATAGCAGGCGGCAAAATGTTGAAAACTTTATATGCGTATAATTGAAAAAATATATATATCATAAAACTAGGTGGGAAATCACAAAGTCTGGCAACAGCATCTCTTACCACTATATGAATAGGAGGCAGTCCCCTCAGCATGTGGTCTGGAGCCAGAATAGGTGACATGTAGGGATTTCTAAAGACAGGTGAGGAATCAAAATTCATTTTGGCAAGCTGCTCTGAGCGCAATGGCTCAAAGTCTCCAGGAAACCCCCGTGGGTTTTCTGAGTGTCCATCCCCGTCAGGGGGAGGTACTGCCACAGACGAGATTGAACTTGACACAGAGGGGTCTACTTCTTTGGAGAAAAGTATATTTATATCCTCTGACTAGAACAAAAATGGAGTAGACAGAGAGAGAGATATGAGTAAGATGAGGAGAACATTTGACTGCAAAACTAAATAATGGTTCCGAGCATACCTTGCTTTCAAGGATTGCTGTGGTGTTGAGGATAGGACGATGGTGAAGCGAGAGGTTGGCGATGTGGTTGGTAGTAGAGATGGTGCTGTTGTGGCTGCTGCTGGTGAATGTGCTGGCAGTGTAGTTGACCAGACCCTCACATGTGTGGCTTTTCAGAGATTCTTTTTTCACTGAGAACTCAGAGGATGTTCCTGGAACCAGAGGTTCAGACTGGGTAGAATTGAGAGTCCCCTCTGATACACTGTTCCTCATGGTCTCTAAAAAGAGGAGTGATAGAATCAATGGAGAGACAATACATATAACAACTAATACAGCTGCAGTATCTGTTGTGGTGAAGAATGCCCCAGAGATGCACTGGCTCGGTGTAGCGCTTGAAAATATGTTTAAGAAATGGCCCAGAGGAAAACATTTTGAAAATTGAGTGTCAATGCTTGTGTGGTTACTTGTGTTTCAAGGGGGACGGTGTTCCAGTTAAAACTTGCTAAGACTTTTGGGAGAAATGCAGAGCGTTTATATCTTTTATCCACTCGAAAACCTACGAAAGAGAATCCCCCACATAAGCATAAGAAATTTTGATATGGATAAAGCTGGATGTACGTACCTGAAATGATCCAGGTTTAATCTATTTTGAACGCCCTTATTCATCTTCATTTATTTTCACAATCATAGCTTGCTAAGTATTACATCCGCAGTTATGTTAGCCTAGATGTTTATTACAAATAGAAACTTGGTCAATACTTACATAGAGAGATATGTAATGTTTGTAAAGTATTTTAGCACTAATTTATGCAGATTCCCAAGCACTATGGGCTTTTACTGTACCACTTTCATTTTTTTTTATTGCACTGACACAGGCGGTCACTTTTATTGCTGTTGATAGTCAAAAAAAGGCAAGAAAGAGAGAGAAGAGTTTGAAGGGGACAGAGACCGTCAGAGATATTTATATTAATATGTTTATATTTATATTGTATTTATACTCTGGTCATCTGAAAGTAGGCTTCAGGCTGCACTGATGCTAGTTTATTGTTCTTAAAGTACAAAACGTATATTCTTGCTACTATAACTATACTATAGTTGGCAAAAATACAAAAAGGTAGAAGACGACAATCAGGTAATGAACAAGGCAGGTAGAATAATTATAGAGTAACATTATTATAATAAAGCAGCAATATAAAAAACATGACTGGGGCAGACATTCATTATTTTCTCACTTGCCTCAACGTTTGTATGAAAGGATTATTTAGCCACCTATTTACACAAACCAATACATTATCCATTGTACTTATTGAAATACATGCATTATCCCAGGAAAGACAGTATAAAAGACACACACACACACACACACAACACACACACACCTGTGTTTGCTTTGTTGTGGTCCAGGAGTGAGTGGATCCAGTTTGATGCTCCCTCTCTGAAGCCTTTAAATAGTAGGGCAGTGTCCTTCGTTACCGTCCCGAAAGCGTTGACTTTCTCTACCCGTTTCTCCTCCTGAGGAGCCAAACCTACAAACAAATACATGCATTCATAATAAAGCAAGGCAGAAAAAACAGACATACTGAAAAATAAAATGGCCATTCATCTGTTCCTGATAGAACAGCTTTAATCCCAGCAGGCAAATCAAAGAACATTCATTTAGTAATTTTTTAAAATAATAAAACACCATTTGGAATTTTTCTGTTCTACAGTCCTGTTGCTGACCTGCGTAAGCACTGAGGCAACGGGACAGTACACTAAGGGGAAGGAGAGGATCCATAAGGCTGAGCAGACGGGAAGGCGAGGCACAGGTGGTGAGCATGAGAGCAGGGTATGCAGCCACGATGCCATCCGGCAAGCGTACTCGATGTGCCACAGCCATCATTGACACAGTGATGCACAAATTCCCCCCTGCACTATCACCAGCCAAACACACTCGCTCCCCTGTCCAACCTGTATTTCATAAAAGAGCAAGAGCGAGAGAGAAGAAAAGAGCAAAAAAAAAAAAAAACAAAACAAAACAAAACAAAAAATGGAAGGACAATTCCAACCATCATAACTTTTCATTTTCACTTCTCCAAATGGTGTAAACAAATACCGAGGTTGTGCTCATCACACTGATTTGTCCAAAGAATGAGTTCAAACAAGGGGACTTGACTCACCCAGAAGTTTGTGGTTCTTGATAGCCCAGCAGTAGGCAAAGAAACACTCCTCCAGTGCACGTGGAAAAGGGGCTTCAGGGGCAAGAGAATAATCTACTGACAGGATTGGAGCATTCAGTTCCTGAGACCAACTTTTCAGGTATGGCTGTGGGTATGAGATTAAAGGAAAAAGCTATTGCAGTGATTATCCATTATAAAATGTCATGATATGTATGGACAAATTATACATTTATTAGCTAGCTTCAGTGTGTTTACCTAGCCCCATGTTTTGATTGACAGGAAACCTATTATAGTAGGCTAAAAAGTGGTAGCGTATTGTAACAAGGTATGGTGACGTATTGTAACAACGTATGGTGGAGCTAGCTAGTTAAAAGTGTTAATAACAACTTAGAGAAATGAATGAGTATATGATTATTATGTTCTTCAAAACAAAGTATCTAATGTAGCACATCATGTTTGTGCCCTTGCAGACAAAAAGTCAGGAAGTCTTTGGCAAAGGTTTGGGCCATGAGATTTGGTGTTCTGGCTTCGCAACAAACGCGAAAATCTATTATTTGAGTTTGGCAATCAACTTTATTTTCCTGAGATGTTGAACCGTGCTTAATATGGAAGAACACAGAGAAAGAAAGTAGCATACCTCGTGTGATTTAGAAGTCTGTGCTACAAAACCTCCTCCATGGTAATGTACCACCAGCCAAGGTGATGGAGGGCTCTT
The DNA here is from genome assembly GCA_012411365.1 of Ameiurus melas. Taxonomy (NCBI): domain Eukaryota; kingdom Metazoa; phylum Chordata; class Actinopteri; order Siluriformes; family Ictaluridae; genus Ameiurus; species Ameiurus melas. The sequence goes on along the minus strand of CM022771.1, from coordinate 15,277,511 downwards.
CTTAATCTTTAGACTGAGAGACCGAGAGATTGAGCCACCATCGGAACGGGATATTGCTAACAGCTGTTCACGGTCCTATTGAGAAAGAAAAAGAACTTAAGGTAACATAAAATTAGCACTGCAGAGAAAATAGAGCATGCAGACTTGCCACAGATCAGTGTTTCTAAACATAGCCCGAGACTAACCAGGTGTGCATGAGCTACATTACCTGTCCTTCCCTCAGCTCACTGGAGATGAGTCTCATCTGAACTGGGCCAGGGCCGATATGGGCGACCGGAGAAGAGATTGTAACCATGTGTGTGGAATCGTCCACCAAGGGCAGGTCAAAGCAATCAGGTGGCACAGAGAGAGTGCGATTCACCTTTACCTGAGCGGAGGTCATACTTGCCAAGCCCTAATGGGGAGTAACCAAAATATTACATACTGAACCAACAACTTGTCCGAAATGTAATGGCATGCAGAAACATTTCTCATTTAAAACCATTTTGTTCTCACTTGTTGACTTAATACTAAGGTGCATGAGGTGAAATGTAGTAAATGTTTATACTGACTGCCAAAACTTCGCTTTCAGTGATATTCCAGAATGTCTTCCAGAAATGAACGTCTAAGTTCTGAGTGATTCGCTCATACTCCAGGCCCCTCAGCTCAGGATCAATGGCATACTTTCCAGAGGTGAATAAGGAACTAGCAGCAACTCCTAAGAGAGAAAAAAACAAAACAGCAGAAGGAATGAATTATAATAATTATAGCCCGTACAGTGATACCCCCGTAATACAATGAACCATCAATAAAACAGATACAGCATAGGACAGTCAGATTCAGAGCAATCCATGCGGCAGAGCAGAGGCTATGCACACAGGTCGAGGTAGACCCAAAGCAAAAAAGGGTTCAGAATATGCAAATTTGCATTTTATTACGTTGAGTCCTATACAATTTCATTTTTGTTGGTCTAAGTGCAACAGATTTGCAAATAAATACAAATAACTATACAAGTGATTAAACCCAACTGTTGTCCTTTGTCAGAAATGTGTGCTGGCCCTTTTGTAGCATTTGTTACACTGCAATTATAGCACTCTCGTTATCTCATGTCCCATGCAGCAAATGTTAAAAAGCAGACCTATGAATTTAGCAGATAAACAGGAGATATAGCCACTAGATCATAAAAACAATTAAGCCATCGTTCTTCTGTGAAAGTTTAGCATTCCATAATCTATTTTTTTCCCCCCAAAAGTATGCAGCTATACTCCAGGCTTGTGCTCCTGTTCATCAAGGAAAAAGAAAAATAGGGCGTTCTAAATTAGACACATGGGCAGCTGTTCCCCTTTCTTCAACCAATTTACCAAGAGCTCTGTTTAAACTCTCATGAATCAAGATCCAAACCAAATTTGAAAATCCCAGTGAGAGATCCAAAGCACTGAGGATGAGATTTAAAATGGTGCCCAAAAATAGTATAGACTTTTTTTTAATAGTCTTTGACCCTGGCATGGCTGTTGCTTCCACATCCAGTGAGTGGCAGAAAAGGCTTGTTGATAAGAGCGGGCAGAGGAGAATGGCTAGACTGATTTGAGCTGACATGAGGGCTATGATAGCTCCAATAGGCATTCATTACAACCGTGGTGAGCAGAAAAGCATCCCAGAATGCACAACATGCTAAATCTTCTGGTATTTCTGCTGTTGTAGCTCATCAGCCTGATCAGGTTTCACTCCTGTCAAGTCAAGAACAGGAATCTAAGGCTACAGCTTCACCAAAACTGGAGAGTTCAATATGGGAATAACAACTTTAGCCCATCTATATGATTATTTATTTACAGATGCACTGTACTCTATCTGCACCACTAATCACATAACTTTACAAGACCGTTTTGTATTTCAGGGTATATTCCTTTTGCATACAAACTAGATAATAAATAATGGAGACACATGCTATCCATCACCTTGATTATCTGATTGGCCGGAAGAGATCAAACACACCATCTCATATCAGATCTCAGAGAAGGTTTAGGATTTACAAGTTTATTTAATGACCGAATTGCATCAAATTGCAGGAATGCTACATGAATACATGAACCACACCATTATAGTACTTTCAATAGTCTTAACAAAACAATTTCTTTTGGTCTGTGACTACTGGGATGGAGTATTCTGAACTAGACTCATTGTTATATGATGTTAAAGTAAGGCCTGCTTCAGACCCAGAGGCATCTGGAAATTAGTCTGTGTCACATTAAGTTGATGTGAGAAGTTGCATACAGTTATACTGTAGAAAAGGGTTGAAGAACTAAAATTTCCAAGCCCCAGTTAATTTCTCTTATAAAAGGTCTGGAAAAGCAACTAACATGACTGAATGGCGACAAAACTTATCTTTTAATGCTTACCATTAGTAATTATTTCATGGCTATACATAAGGACATTTGAAGACTTTTGTTTTGAACTTGAAGAGGAGAATGAACTCGTACTTCTCTCTCTTGTGAAGACTGCTATAAGCTTTTTTGGGTCAGTGCTAGAAGATAGCATCTAAGATCAGCTTTTAAGAACTATGGAAACAAAGATTGAAACAAAGGTGTCTCAAACTCTCTCTTCTACAGTAGGCTACAAAGAGCGAGCATCGACTCACCATATGATGTACTAGCTCCTGTTTCCACTAGGGTACAGAATTGAGCACAAGACACAAATGTTAGAACACCTTTCAAGGCTGAGTTTGCCTAATTTAATGCATAGGTATGGGTATTTAGGTGTCTAATATGCAAAATTAGGCTCAAATTCAGCTGTACAGGAAAAAAAAGATACATTTATACTCAGCCCATACAGTGAGGGGAAAAAAAGTATTTCATCCCCTGCTGATTTTGTACGTATGCCCACTAATAAAGAAATGATCAGTCTATAATTTTAATGGTAGGTTTATTTGAACAGTGAGAGACAGAATACAAACAAAAAAAAATCCAGAAAAACGCAAAAATGTTATATATTGATTTGCATTTTAATGAGGGAAATATGTATTTGACCGTCTGCAAAACATGACTTAGTACTTGGTAATGACTTAGTAATTACTTTTAATTTTCAATGCCCTGGCTGAGGGAAGGAGGTACTGACCCACGATTTGATGGTACATGGCCCCGTCCATCGTCCCTTTGATGTGGTGAAGTTGTCCTGACCCCTTAGCAGAAAAACACCCCTTGTTTTTCTGGATGTTTTTGTTGTTATTCTCTCTCACTGTTCAAATAAATCTACCATTAAAATTATAGACTGATCATTTCTTTGTCAGTGGGCAAACGTACAAAATCAGCAGGGGATCAAATACTCCCCCCCCCCCCTCACTGTACACTGAAGTGTATATAATAACAAAAAAAAGGGAAAAAAGGTTACTGAGGGACACTTGAAATTTAAATGACAAAAAATTACTGACCTATGCCGGAATGATACCTCTTGTAGTTATCTCCAAACGCGACCAAGCCTATGGTAATACTCTGCAAGTGTGGACGGATGGCTGGAGTGAACTAACAGACGATAAATGAGAGAAAGAATACGTGAATGAACGATAGGATAGGAAAGATCAAAGATAAAATGTAAAACATTTCAAGAGTACTTCTGTTTAAATAAAGCTTTCATCTAATCAACTACAGATTCCATGGAAAATAACTGTATGAAAAAAACGAAATCAACCTGTAGTATAATTAATTTTAAGCAAGCAAGCGGTACCAACATTGCAAATACAAAAATCCTAGTAAGCAGAACACATGAAAAAACCCACAAAACCCATATTTTTTGTTGGGGGTGTTTGGGGAAGGGCATTAGGATAGAGGGGGGCTCCAGGCTTACAGTATGAATGATAAAACATGCATTGGTAGAAGTGAAATTTAACTGCAATCTGCAGACACATTTTAATTTATAAGCAACTAGCCAAGTATATAAGGTTACGTTATATCGTTCTTACAAGATTAACATAAGAGCATATCCACTCGGCAGTCGAGCCCACGTCCATAGCATACTGTACGTATTAACAAACTGTCTACAATTGTAGCCAGACATTTACTGCAGATCAACTGACTTATTTTTAAAACTTTTGTAGGTCCGAGTGCCAGCACAGTATAAAAATCAGTCTTTACATATTGACATGACAGGAAGATATCAAACAAATCAAACTGGACTTTTTTTTTTTTTTTAAGGAAAATATACAGCTTACATACTGAAAGAATATATTAAATTGTGATGCTTGGCATACTTTACCCAATACTTTTATTACTGAGCAAAATCTTTAAGAACAAAAGGGTCTATTTTGCATACAGTTAATCCACTACAACTGATCTCATTCAGATTGAGATTCTCTTGTTTTCTGTTGGCTCACAAGGCTTAGGTTGGTGAATTAAGTGAAAGTTCCCCCAGTTAAAGACATGATGAAACTTATGAAACTCTTCAAACTAAAAAAACTCTTTCACATCCTGAGACCTTTTGGTTTCTGTGAATTGGATTTTCATCAGGCAAATTAGATGTTTTTATTCAGTCTCACAACTGCTTCTGGATGAAGAAAGTAGAAAAGCCTAGTTTTTAGCCAGCGGACAAAATTTGTGAATACTAATGCTAAACTGTAGATGCTGGCACCTCTGTGTAAGCTGCAAACTATTAAACCAGTTAAACACAGTATAGAATTGTATGAAAACCAGTAATCACACAAAAGACAGGGGGCACACACACACACACACACACACACACACAAACACACACACACCTGGAAGCCAACACAGCGGCCATAAAAGCAGCCCTTGTGCATGGAGGCATACTCTCGAAGAAAGAGCTGGCTGAGACCATTCTCATCTTGGTAGAAGAGGTTGCCGTGGCTGTTGTCATGGAGCAGCCTCTGGGCAAGGTAGAGCAGAGCCCTCAGCTGGCACAGAGCACAGCTGTAAGCTTCCATCTCTGCAGCATAGTGGGCTGCACGGAAGAAGATGCTCCGTCTGTGAGATGCAATGTGGCGAGACTTGTGGATGATGTGAAGAAGACAGCAACGCACCACCTGTAAAGTATATCTGAACCCATTACAACCAATTCCATGGAAGAAATACTCATTTAAATCAGTCATCATCGGCAACAGCTTTATCCTGGTCAGGGTGGCGGTTGGTAGAAATAAGCCAACGTTGTAATTTGGGCCAAATCTACACCTACAGCATGTTTATTATCTACTGATGTAGATGTTGACCAATTTGTTTGTTAGAGTAGTGTACAAGCTACACGCACCTTCACTATTGAGCGGTATCCATTAGCAGGAATGTGAGGGTCAAAGTCAAAGTGATGGAAGATGGCAGCAAAGCCACAGATAACCGGCTCGAGGCTGCGAGCGTGTTTCTGAATGGTCAACGTTGCGTCAACCAGCCTCTGTGGAGCATCTCCCGCTTGTGTGCCAGTGAAGAAAGTGGCGTTCTCCTCACACACCTCATACAGGGCTGCAAACACAGCCTTAGTGTCCATCACTGGAACAGAAAAACAATTATTGACAATTATGAAAACTTGCCTTTGTGGTTAATTACATCAATCTCACAAGGAAATTACAACCTTTAACTGAAGTAAATCTATTCAAAAATCACATGCAGCACACTTGTTGCCATCCCTGCCTTGACACCAGGCAATAACACTTTTTTTGTTCATTTTGAAGCTCCCATCCCAGATTTAGTCCCTCCTTTGCTGTTAAAATAGCCTCCTCTCTTCTGGGAAGACTTTCCCCTAGATTTTGGAGTGTGGTTGTGGAGATCTTCCCATTCAGACACAAAGCATTACTGTGGTCAGGCATTGATGTCAGGTGAGGAGGCCTGGGTCATACTCAGAATTCCAGTTCATCCCAAAAGTGTTCAGTTCAGTTTTCAACACCAACCATGGCAAACCATGTCTTCATGGAGCTCACAATACCTCTTGCACGGAGGTATTGTCATGATGGAACTGGTTTCAGGAAAGCCCCAAAATCAAGTCATGTGTTCACATACTTTTGGCCATATAATGTATGTTCTGTTGGCAGATCCAACCAAGACCCAGTTGGTTAAGTTCCAGTAGTGTCACATGAACCCCAGTGAACCCCCAGAACAAACAGCGCTATCAGGTGCATAGCTAGATTTCTATATCTACTGCCTAATTTATGAAGCCCAACACAATTTTGTCCCATTTCTTTTGTGTATTCTTTAATCGTCCCCATGTTGATGAGTGATTAAGGAAATATGGCCTCTCTGTCACCTCAAATTTATACCCCAGTGTAACAGGAAGCCAGGGAATGTTGCTTAACAGTTCCCAAACACTGATGTGTTTGATGGTAAAATATATATTATATATATATATATATATATATATATATATAAATAAATAAATGGGAACATGCTTCTGTTACATTTTGTTCAAAGGGATGCCACTCACTATAAACACTTTTTTAAATGTTTTTTTTCTCTCTCATATTTTCAGTGTTAGATTAAGTATTATATTTTATTTTTATAAAGCACCCTTTTCAAAACCATCTTTACCAAGGGTGCCAATCACTCTGGAGATGACTGTACAGTATGTACAGGATTGTCTATGAAGAACTGTATGTACAATGCCGTGCATGCAAAAGAAAATATAGCAGCCACCCAAGTATTTATAACCTCATGTGGCCCGAGTTAAAAACTGATGATACACAAGTGTAAACAGTGTAGTAGTAGTAGGACACATTAGAAGCAACACAAGAAAGATTTTCTATTAGTGTGGGTTTGAAATGTCATCTCAATATGTAATAAACCATATTACAATGATAACAAGTGACACAGGCTTTGGGACTGAGGAACGCTAAAATATCAAACAAAACCCAATTTTTTTTCTCAAAAACTAAACCAACCGAATATAGATGTTGGTGAAGACCACACAATTTTTATTTAGGCCCTGATAAATAAAAACATAGACTTGAAGGAAGGTGTACTTTCTTACCATGACTGTAGTCTTAAATATATGAAAGTAAATAACACTTAATATTTGGTTGCATATGACTTGCTTACAATATTTGCATTAACTCGGTGACCCACTGACATCACCCAACTGCTGCATTCTTCATTTGTGATGCTTTTCCAGGCTTCTACATCCGTTTCTTTCAGCAAGCATTGGCCTTTCCTTCCATTTGGTATAGGTTAATCTTGGATCCAGAACTTTTGTGTTTCATCTCTCCATTTCTTAGCAAATTCCAAACTGTCTTTTTGATTCTTACTGCTGATGAGTGTTTTGCATCTTGTGGTGTCGCCTCTATGTTTCTGCCCTCAAAGTCTTCTTCAAATGTTGGATTGTGATACCTGCACCCCTGTCCTGTGGAGGATGTTAGTGATGTCACAAACTGTTGTTTTTTGGTTTTTATTCACAGCTCTCACAATGTTTTGGTCATCAACTGCTGTTTTCTTTGGCCCACCTGTTCCACATCTGGTTGTTAGAAAGCTGAAATTCTGATCTATCGTCTCATATCCATCTTGTGATCTCAAACCCAAATGTCTTTAGTGTACAGTATGGCAAAAACAAAAGAATTGGCTTTGCTGTTCCAATACTTTCAGAGGCAACTGCATGTTGTATAACTGCAGCAAGATAACGTACAACAATGTACTAACTAAAACAATAGCAAAGACAGGAAATACCATGTGAAAAGGAAAAAAGGTCAGTGCTCCCAGTTTCTTAACCATCTCCCTGCCACAACACGAACATTGTGAATATCAGGTTGTTAACAGGATTACACAGTACAGCCTGTCAGGAGAAAAGATGGAAATGAGAGAGAGAGAGAGAGAGAGAGAGAGAGAGAGAGAGATTTTTACCTCTTAAAAAAATCTAAAAAAATGGTAGCGGTTAAATCTGCTTACGTTAGATAACCCTTATATTTGACCCATGCTTCATATATGTTTGTGTTATTTAAATAGCAGTGCTCCTTTGGATGTTATGAAAAAGCACTTCCTCAGGTACTGCTGCATTTCCTGCACTGGCATCCTGCTTCAGATTTCAAAAACACCACTGCTTGCAAGATAAAAACTGACCAGCTCCGACCTACCTGATGACACTGTCAAACCATGCTCTTTACAAAGTCACAAGCTAGAACACAACTCATCATCCCTGATGATAAAAGTACGACAGATACCAAGACGGTGGGTTGAACTTCCCCGGCTGTCTAATCTACTGAGACTCTTTATCTTTAAACAGACTGAAGAGCCACCTCTTCCTTAAGAACTTAAAGAAGCACTAATCCTGCCCTGACTTGACTTGTACTGTGTTTTTGTACCTGTATTTTCTCACCTTGTTGAACAGAGACTCTTTTTTTTTTTTTTGGATGGGATTTTTCCCCATTTTCTCCCACCCACCATCCAGTTCTCCCCATCATACAACAGTTACCAACCAGGGAGGGAGAAGGCGAACATGCACTTCCTCAGACACTCATGAAGCCAGTCAAATTACATTACATCCATGGAGGAAAGCCCTATCTGCCCTCTTCCATAATTATGAGCTCACGGACAGCCATGATTGGCTAGTGTCCCTGTGATAGACAGAGAGCCGTGGGCGCGAGTATGGGATGTTGATTGGTCTAAAGCCAGAAACGAAAAACAATTTACAATTGCAAGTCTGTCATGAATCAGTTTTACAAGTCAGACATCTAGCTTTCGTTTCAGACTCCAGAATTTTTTGTCACTATCTGACCAAGAACTGACTACTTTCACAAGAAGAGGCCACCTTGACTGATATTGCAACTGACAGAGCTATGCTCAAACAGCAGAGCAAATCTGACATTTTTTTTTTAATCTGATATTTAGACAGAGTGATCACACATAATAAATTTGTCCGTTCGGACTGCAGCCGCGTTTACTTGTGCATACATATTGGTTGTCTTGGTAACTGTGCAGCTGTGCTTCTGAGTAGTCAAGCTAGCAAAGGTTCGGACATTGGGTGAAGTAAAGTAGAACATGATTTCTTAAATATTCAAAAATAATTTTTATGCCCTTGAAAACAAAAAGGTAAATATAAAAAAACATTTAAATTGTTCAGCACAAAACAAACAAGAACTAAAGATGGTGTCTGCGGTTTTGGCTGCTGTTTTTACTACAGAAGTTACAATTTCATTACATTTTCCCATGAATTTCCTTCCTGCTGGTTTTTATGTATGTTGTTCTTGTCATAAATATCTGACGTTCAGAAATTTCGTCTCAGAGTGATGGACACACAAAATCCAATTTGACCGTTTTTGTGGTTTGAATCTGATTTCAAATCTTTCCCATAGTTGGATATACCAAAATACTGCTGAATAACTTTTAAAAATGGAATGCCATGAACGTTTTTTTTCTTCAATCCAGCCACTACTATCTTGCACTAAAAGATTCATCATGTCGCCATGTTCCAAAGTTTGTTTACCTGTTGGAGGTATGTGCAGGCAAACAGCGGTGTGGATAGTCCGTCGGCTTGAAACCTTTAAGATTATAGGCTTGTAGCTTGAAGTGTACAATAAATATTAAATGCTTTGTGGGCTATGGGTGCAGCATGAGATGTCGAGACTAGCTGTTAAAGGACTACACTGATACTGCACAAACACAGAGCTGCACTGATTCCATGTTGATGGGACAACACATTTCATTATTTGCACTGTAGGTGCAAGTATCCATTACTACTCTAGGTGGCCACAAATTTAATACCAGGAGCATTATTGTTCATATTAAGGGATGTCTTGTCATCTCTTAAAAAAAAAACAAAACATTTTCGCCCAAAACCCACACACTGAGACTTTTCTCTGCAGGGAATTTGATACAAAAACTGCAAACCAGGCAGTCAACCCACATTTCACATACATTTCATAAACACACACCTATCCAACTGATTTCATGACTCAGTGTCTGTTTATGCTTCAGTTTATACTCGGTTTGTCCTTCGAGATATTAAGATGCATTCATTTGTGTAATTACACGAGCACATGAATGTGTTTAACCAGAAATCTAACTCCTTGCTATGATGTGAACCTTCGGCTTAAAAGATTTAAGCTTCAACAATAGGATCAGCCCTCAGACCAAAAAATGTGTATTCTTGGCCGACCCCCTCGGCAACAACGGAATACAGAAAAATGAACAATGGAGGCTTTGAGTGATATATCCTATTCAGATAGACCATACTTCCATCCAGCATATGAAATGTTATCATTAGTATCTACAGTATAGCACATGTTAAGAGTAATATAATTCCCATGTACTTCTTATTCAGTAAGATATTTCTGGCATTACGAAAACATGTACAAAACGTGCACATCACAGAATCTGGGGCAATATTTTACAAATGATCCAATACTTCTAATCCATGGTTAGATCACAACCTTATTAAAAACGAGCGATTGATATTAATCATAGAAATTGGATATTGCCAGAAGTACATAAACAAGAATCTACATATCTACATATGCTTAACTTTGCTTGACATTTGAAACATCACCAGCAGCTGTATTGCTTAGAGTGAAACAGAGTTAATGTGCTTTAATGTTTTATACAAGTAAAAGCATTAACATAAAAATAATATTTGTCACATTATGTTATAATTTTTAATATAAAAATTATATTAGTGTCGAAACCTAACCAACGTAATGTGCAGTTACATTATATATAATTTAAACCCCTGCTAAAATCTGGATCATTTGGACACCACAGACAAACACTAAACACATAACACTAAGCCTAAAGACTGCAAATATAGGGGAAAATGTCAAATGTAAGGCAAAATGCAAGTAAAATTATGCACTAAAAAATAAATTCATTGAAGTTCATCAATCCAACAACCCTACCCAGTGTACTGGAACAAGTCGTGCTTGTCCTTCTGTTGAGCAATCCTGGAAATATCCTGGAGATGCAGCACTTCAAACACTTGGTTTTAACAGAGCAAAGCTACAAGCAGCTATTTATGTATCACAGAGATTGCACACAGACAGCTGGATGCCAGAAAAACTGTGTGAAAGGAGACTAAGAAAGGGAAAATAGGAGGCTGGGTATTTTGATTAGATCATCTGTCTCTTTCTGTATATCCACACCCTGACCTTTCCTTCATTGACTTTTTTTGTGTCCTCAGAAAAACTCACAGTTTTTCTATTTATGCCCTCTTCCCCAACACACACACACACACACACACACACACACATCTTGCATTCCAAATGCATGAACAGATCTTGTCTTATTACCCATTAAAATACGACATAATCACAGTGGTGGTGAGGTTATTTGTCCTGTTCTAAGACCAAGTGACCTCCGTCACCAAACCCTAAACAGACAAAGCAATGTTCCAGTCCACTACCATTTCCAGTTATGAACTTCACCCTATATCTATATACAGTGCCTCGCGAAAGTATTCGGCCCCCTTGAACTTTTCAACCTTTTGCCATAAAGATATAAAATTACATAATTACATAAAGATATAAATTTGTATTTTTTGTGAAGAATCACCAACAAGTGGGACACAATTGTGAAGTGGAACGAAATCTATTGGATTTTTGAAACTTTTTTAACTAATAAAAAAATGAAAAGTGGGGCATGCAAAATTATTCGCCTCTTGGTAATACTTTGTAGAGCCACCTTTATGCGGCGTTTACAGCTGCAAGTCGCTTGGTATGTCTCTATCAGTTTTGCACATCGAGACTGAAATTCTTGCCCATTCTTCCTTGCAAAACAGCTCGAGCTCAGTGAGGTTGGATGGAGAGCGTTTGTGAACAGCAGTTTTCAGCTCTTTCCACAGATTCTCGATTGGATTCAGGTCTGGACTTTGACTTGGCCATTCTAACACCTGGATACGTTTATTTGTGAACCATTCCTTTGTAGATTTTGCTGTATGTTTGGGATCATTGTCTTGTTGGAAGATAAATCTCCATCCCAGTTTCAGGTCTTTTGCAGACTCCAACAGGTTTTCATCCAGAATGGTCCTGTATTTGGCTGTCCCTGCTGAAGAAAAGCAGGCCCAAACCATGATGCTGCCACCACCATGTTTGACAGTGGGGATGGTGTGTTGAGGGTGATGAGCTGTTTTGCTTTTACGCGCAAACATATCGTTTTGTATTGTGGGCAAAAGTTCGATTTTGGTTTCATCTGACCAGAGCACCTTCTTCCACATGTTTGGTGTGTCTCCCAGGTGGCTTTTGGCAAACTTTAGACGGACTTTTTATGGATATCTTTGAGAAATGGCTTTCTTCTTGCCCTCTTCCATAAAGGCCAGATTTGTGCAGTGTACGACTGATTGTTGTCCTATGGACAGACTCTCCCACCTCAGCTGTAGTTCTCTGCAGTTCATCCAGAGTGATCATGGGCCTCTTGGCTGCATCTCTGATCAGTCTTCTCCTTGTCTGAGCTGAAAGTTTAGAGGGACGGCCAGGTCTTGGTAGATTTGCAGTGGTCTGATACTCCTTCCATTTCAAAATGATCGCTTGCACAGTGCTCCTTGGGATGTTTAAAGCTTGGGAAATCTTTTTGTATCCAAATCCGGCTTTAAACTTCTCCACAACAGTATTACGGACCTGCCTGGTGTGTTCCTTGGTCTTCATGATGCTCTCTGCGCTTTCAACAGAACCCTGAGACTATCACAGAGCAGGTGCATTTATACAGAGACTTGATTACACACAGGTGGATCATTTAGGACAACATTGGATCATTCAGAGATCCTCGCTGAACTTCTGGAGTGAGTTTGCTGCACTGAAAGTAAAGAGGTCGAATAATTTTGACCCCACATTTAATTTTTATTAGTTAAAAAGTTTCAAAATCCAATAGTTCGTTCCACTTCACAATTGTGTCCCACTTGTTGGTGATTCTTCACAAAAAATTTAAATTTAATATCTTTATGTTTGAAGTCTGAAATGTGGCAAAGGTTGAAAAGTTCAGAGGGGCGAATACTTTCGCAAGGCACTGTATATTATATCTGTATATTATCTATGTATATATATATATATATATATATATATATATATATATATATAACACAGTGGTGTGAAAAAGTGTTTGCCCCTTCCTCATTTCCTGTTCCTTTGCATGTTTGTCACACTTAAGTGTTTCGAACATCAAACCAATTTAAACAATAGTCAAGGACAACACAAGTAAACACAAATGCAATTTGTAAATGAAGGTGTTTATTATTAAAGGTGAAAAAAAGTCCAAACCATCATGGCCCTGTGTGAAAAAGTGATTGCCCCTAAACCTAATAACTGGTTGGGCCACCCTTAGCAGCAACAATTGCAACCAAGCGTTTGCGAGTAACGTGCAATGAGGCTTTTACAGCGTCCTGGAGGAATTTTGGCCCACTCATCTTTGCAGAATTGTCCTAATTCAGTTACATTAGAGGGTTTTCAAGCATGAACGGCCTTTTAAGGTCATACCACAACATCTCAATAGGATTCAGGTCAGACTTTGGCTAGGCCACTCCAAAGTCTTCATTTTGTTTTTCTCAGCCATTCGGTGGTGGACTTGCTGGTGTGTTTAGGATCATTGTCCTGCTGCAGAACCCAAGTTCGTTTCAGCTTGAGTACACGAACAGATGGTCAGACATTCTCCTTCAGGATCTCTTGGTAGACAGAATTCTAGTTCTTTTATCACGGCAAGTCTTCCAGGTCCTGAAGCAGCAAAACAGCCCCAGACCATCACACTACCACCACCATATTTTACTGTTGGTATAATGTTCTTTTTATGAAATGCAGTGTTCCTTCTACGCCAGATATACTTGGACACACACCTTCCAAAGAGTTCCACTTTTGTCTCATTGGGCCAGAGAATGTTGTCCCAAAAGTCTTGGGGATCATCAAGATGTGTTGTGGAGAAATTGAGACGAGCTTTGATGTTCTTTTGCTCAGCAGTGGTTTTTCCTTGGAACTCTGCCATGCAGGCCATTTTTGCCCAGTCTTTTCCTGATGGTGGAGGCATGAACGCTGACTTTAACTGGAGGCAAGTGAGGCCTGCAGTTCTTTGGACGTTGTTGTGGGGTCTTTGTGACCTCTTGGATGAGTCGCCGCTGCGCTCTTGGGGTAATTTTGGGCGGCCGGCCACTCCTGGGAAGGTTCACCACTGTTCCATGTCTTCGCCGTTTTGGATAATGGCTCTCACTGTGGTTCGCTGGATTCCCAAAGCTTTGGAAATGGCTTTATAACCCTTCCAGACTGATAGATCTCAATTACTTTCTTCTCAATTGTTCCTGAATTTCTTTGGGTCTCGGCATGATGTGTAGCTTTTAAGATCTTCTGGTGGACCTTACTGTGTCAAGCAGCTCCTATTTAAGTGATGCTTGATTGTGACCAGGTGTGGCAATAATCAGGCCTGGGTGTGGCTAGAGAAATTGAACTCGGGTGTGGACAACCACAGTTATAGTAAGGGGGGCAATCACTTTTTCACACAGGGCCATGATGGTTTGGATTTTTTCACCTTTAATAATAAACACCTTCATTTACAAATTGCATTTTGTGTTTACTTGTGTTGTCCTTGACTATTGTTTAAATTGGTTTGATGTTCAAACACTTAAGTGTGACAAACATGCAAAGGAACAGGAAATGAGGAAGGGGGCAAACACTTTTTCACACCACTGATATATATATATATATATATATATATATATATATATACACACATATATATATACACACATATATATATATATATATATATATATATATATACACACACACACACACACACATACACAGGCAAGAAAAAGTATGTGAACAATTTGGAATTTCATGGTTTTCTGAATAAATTAGTCATAAAAATGTGATCTGATCTTCAACTAAGTCAGGGGTACTGACAAATATAATGTGCCTAAAAGAATAATACAAAATAAATTCTGATCGACATCCTCCAAACTCATTTTCTTAACAAGACTCCAGGTGTGCAAAAAAAAGAAGCTTTTTGAGCTCATTAACTCAAGGGTTCACATAATTTTCCACAAGCACTGTGAGGTTTTTTTGGTTGTTATCAATAAAGACATGAAAGATCAGAATTTTTTTGTGTGTTATTATTTTAGACACATTATATTTGTCAGTACCCCTGACTTAGATGAAGATCAGATCACATTTTATGACAAATTTATTCAGAAAAGCATGAAATTCCAAAGGGTTCACATACTTTTTCCTGCCACTATATATATGTGTGTGTAATTATATATATATATATATATATACACACACACACACACACACACACACACACACACACACAGAGTGCCCTGTACTAATATTGGCACCATTGGTAAATATGAGCATAGGCGGCTGTGAATAATTGTCTTTACTCTGTAACCTTTGGATCTTTTGTTCAAAATATTTCACAAAAATACTCTGCTGTCATGGATATCATGCTACCTCCCTTTGCCAAGATAACAGCTCTGAGTGTTCTCCTATAATGCCTGATGAGGTTGGCGAGGGATCTGAGACAGTTCCTCCATACAGAAATTCTCCAGATCCTTCACATTTCAAGGTCCACACTGGTGGACTCTCCTCTTCAGTTCACCCCACAAGTTTTCTATGGGTTTCAGGTCAGGGGACTGGGACGGCCATGGCACGACCTTGATTTTGTGGTCAGTAAAGCATTTTTGTGTTGATATAGATGTATGTTTTGGATCACTGTCCTGCTGTGTGACCATGGTACATTTTAAGCTTTCTGGTAGAGGCAGTCAGGTTTTCATTTAATCTGTTGATATTTGACAGAGTCCATGATCCCATGTATCCTAACAAAATGTCCAGGTCAATCTCCAAATCATTAAAAGGGCCAGCACCATATTTACCCATGGGCATGAGGTACATTTCCATATGGCTACCTATTTTGGTTTCATCTGATCATAGAAACCGATCCCATTTGAAGTTCCAGCAGTGAACAGAAGACACTTGAGTTGTTTTTGGATGAGAGTAGAGGCTTTTTTCTTGAAACAATTCCAAAACAACTTGTGGTGATGTAGGTGACTTCGGATTGCAATTCTGGAGACTTACTGACGCCAAGACGCAACTAACTACTGCAATATCTACTCCAGCTGTGACCCTTGGAGATTTTTTGTCCACTCGAACCATTCTCTTCACAGTGTGTTGAGACAATATAGACACACGTCCAATTCCAGGTCGATTCATAAAATTTCCAGTTGACTGGAAATTCTTAATTATTGCCCTGATGGTGGAAATGGGCATTTTCAATGCTTTTGCTATATTCTTATAGCCACTTCCCATTTTGTGAAGCTCAACAACCTTTTGCTGCACAACACAGCTATATTCCTTGGTCTTACCCACTGTTATGAATGACTAAGGGAATTTGGCCTGCGTTACCTCATATTTATACCCCTGTGAAACAGGAAGTCATGGTTAAACAAGTTCCTGCTCCTAGTCACCCAGGTGTACTAAAAAGTGCCAAAACACAGAAACAGAGTTAGCATTTTAGTGTTCGAGTTGCCAGTTTCTCTGCGAGCTCCAGTGCTTTGCGCGAGGGGAAATCAAGACACTAGCGTAATGCTAAATGGAACTACGGAGGTTGTCGGGGACATTAAACCTCAACACGCCGAACAGGAAACAAATATTGCAGATAAACTCAGGGCTCTACAGTGCGACCATTTCACTCACATTTGCGACTGAAGTACTTTGTGCGACTGTGACTAAATATTTATTTGCATCAGTGCGAGTAACCTGTTCGGAATTGTATAATACAATCGGAATAAAAACTACAGGAAGTCCAAAATGCATCTACACCGAGCAACAGTTACTTTCACACTGCTTTCCTCAGTCAACCAAACAAGTGTGGAAATACTGCAGAGAAGCCATTAAGACGACGAGTAACACTGAACATCATCTGCTTCTCTCAACTTCCGATCTCACAAACCGCCATCTTTTATTGATCTATGATCCTAAATTCTGTCATAATTGACAAGCTCAAGTTTTCTCATGCCTACTTGTGTGTTATATTGTGGCACATTAACGCTACCATCTCTTAAAAATTCAACTCTCTTAAATTGAACTGTGCTCCTAAACGTTTGAAATCTCCTAAAAGAAATTGTCTTGCGTCTCTCGTCCTGTAAACACTACGTTCCATTTAGTTGCGCATTGTTATATTTGATGCATCTTTTCATTTGGTATCCTATATTTTGGGTACTATTTTATTTAGATTTTGCTTCTACGAGATTATGCGCTTTAAGGATCAGTCTAATTTGATGCAAAGATTTGTACATTAGCAGGAATGTAGCACAAGATGGAGGTGAAAGCAGCGGTATCTTTATTTAAATGTGAAAGTACAATAAAGATATGTTGTCCCTAAAATCAATGAATAATCGTGATAAATAATCAAGATCTCAATATTGATCAAAATAATCAGGATGATCATTTTGGCCATAATTGTGCAGCCCTACGGTGTATACAAGAGGTCTTTGTGCTCAATTACAAATTGCACCCAAGTCATACATCGTAATTTTATCCATTAACTACACCAGCTGGCTTTAGTGGCTGTTAAACACGTTTTATTTATTCTCTAAGAAATGAAATGTTCTTAAATGTCTGATGACCTCAACCCAACTGAGCATTTTCACTTACTGAAGACAAAACCAAAGGCAGAAAGATCCGCAAACAAGCAGCAACTGAAGGCGGCTGCAGGAGAAGCCTAGCAAAGCATCTCAAGGGAGGAAACTCAACATTTGATGATGTCCATGATGTTTCAGACTTCACGCAGTCTCTGACTGCAAAGGATTTGCATCCAAGTATTAAAACTAATCCTAATCTTTATGATTGTCTTAGTTTGTCCAAAAACTTTTGCGGATGTGAAAATGGAGGGATCGTTGTGGTGGTGTACAGAGGCAAAATAAAGAAAATATTGTGTGGCTGTCCAAATATTTATGGACCTCAATGTATGTGTCAAACTTGTTTTTTCCCCTGTGTAGTCAGAACCAGAGCTACAAGATAGGCAAGGCTGGATACTGCCTTAAGCCACAAGCACTGAGGGTTTACCCAAAAAAGAGGAAATGTCACATGTCTAAATGTGTGAAGTCTCCAAAAACCTCAAAACATCATCTTAACACGACACTAACGCTAAAAAGTAAGAAAAAGGTCTGTTTTGAGCCTACATATTGTAATCATGGTTGAACACCTGAACTACAGTCTCTATCTTGCAACCTGATAATAAACCACAGACAACAGCTTGTGTACACTCAATATTTCAGCTTGATGTTAAAATGTTAGATTTATGTTAAAATAGTATGCCGTCTATGGCAACAGGCAACCGATAGCAATGTTGATAAAGGCCCGCTATTTAGTAGGACGCATGTATAAAGGTGTGCACTGGGACTGTCTGAATGTAGTCCTGATGTACGTCTATATACCAGCATACAAAATAGTACTTGTTTAAATATCATAAAATATCATGAGTGAGAAGAAACATAACTGTGAGAGGTCCGTATTCCTTTGGGAGTGTTACAAACATTATTGGTGTGTTCCTGCCAGGACAAATATCTGGGTGAAAGTATCTGGACAATTATGAGTTCATCACAGAGTAGCCATGTGCAAATATTTCATAACTGACGCCTTGAGAAAATAATATCCCACTCATCCACAAAAACCTCCTTAATGTAACTGGAGATCTAATATGATCTATTAATTTTTCTTCGACCAAAAATTATATTTCTGGATTTTCAAACCATGAAGCCTGTTCAGTAGCCTGTGAAAGTGTCTCCTAAACACAATAGACATGCATTGTATGAAAGCTTAATTTGTTTAAACACAATCCTAATAAACACAATCATAATCCTAATTTGCTCTATTTATTCATTCATCTACAGTAACTTCGCTATCCTGATCATGGTTGCGAAGCCTCTGGAGTCAATCCCAGGAATGCTGGACAAGTGGCAGGAATACACCCTGGATTTAACACCAGTCCATAACTGGGTAACTCTCTCTCTCTCGCTCACACACACACACACAGGCAATTTAGAGTAACCAATCCACCTACTGGTATGTTTTTGAGAGATGGGAGGAAACCGGAGAACCCAGAGGAAACCCATAGACATGGACACAGAGACAACATGTGAAATTCCATACACACCTGTGACCTGAGCTCAGGATGGAGAGACCCTGGAGCTGTAAAAAGGCAGTGTTATGTGCTATGGCTGCCCTTGGTCAATTTATTCTGCCTTTTAATAGCTGTTAGTTGAATAAGATTAAAAGATTTGCTCTGTAGTAAAAGGTAAGCCTAGCAATAACATTGTTATATGCGGGCTGGAATATGGGTTGGTTCTACTGTAAAGCTGCATGTCCAATGAACTTAGACCTTATGAATACAACCGGTTTTTGCAAGCAATCATTTTATCCCATGGTCACTGGCAATGTTTTGTTTTGGGTTTTTTTTACCCCCATGGTTGCTAAAATTTTCACATGCAACATTTTTACATAAGAACAGTATCAGTGTAATATAACACACACCAAATCCTGAAGTTCATCAGTTAGACTTACATAGCACCAACACCTAGCATTCATTCATCTTTATTCTTTCTACTTTGACTTCTCAGTGTGCGAGTCCTAAAAAATGTACATCATTATTACACAAACATTAACCAGACTCCAGTGTACAAGCAGTTTAAAACGAAAGAATGATAAAAACAGCTTTCACACAGTAGGTATGTTTTAGTACAAACACAGAAAGCCAAACAGCCCTATGCCTATGCCATGATGAAAAATAATTATTTTATTATTTATGTTTTACAATATTAAACTTGATTGCAGTTTTCTGTTAACTCAATCTTCTTCCTACAATTCTGCTTTAAAAACATCATAATTGATGTAACCTTAATCGAACATAATAAATTGAGTAAGGAATAAAACATGACGGGCATGCTGTTATAGGAAAATAATCAACGACAGCAGAGCTACAGTTTCCACACAGAAGTTGATTATTTTCCAATAACAGCATGTCCCAAAGTGTTGTATTCATCGTATATCACAGCAATTTGTCAACAATTAACCCTTGTGTGTCCTTATGTGCATTTTGCCTTTTTACATAATTTTTTTAAAATAATTTTGTCTGTGTTAATGCAAACAGCATAAATTTTGAAAAAGATGTGTATTTTTATTGGAATTTTAATCTTTCACCCTTATTTGCTTTCATAAATCTATTTTAAACTAGGTACACGAAATAGTTACACTCAGGTCCTTAAGGACAAAAATTTCCTCATTGAAACCCATTCAAACTGCAATATTTAATCCCTGTGACATTTAAGCATAAATTAATAGGCTGTTAATAGGTGTTAATAGGCTTTTATTTTGTTGACAAGGTTTCAAAACACTGAATTCTAAAAAAAAAAAAACTGAAATCTGTAATATTTCCTCAGGTTTAGCGTCTGGGGAAAATACATGCTTCTCCTTTTTCTGATTCTGCTGTAGTATATTATTATGAGCACTGCAGACCAACTGAATAAATGATACAGCTATAATTGTATGTGTTTGTATGATTTGTATGTGTGTACTGAAAATTTGTGTGTGTGTGTGTGTGTGTGTGTGTGTGTGTGTGTGTGTGTGTGTGTGTGTGAAAAGTCTGAAAGAAAGAAATTATATTGTACTGGAAATCACAAATTGCAACCCATGTATGTGTATTTTGTTCATACATACATACATACATATATAATATTATATATATATATATATATATATATATATATATATATATATATATATATATATATATATATATATATACATACATATATCGGCATACATACAAGGAAGGTTACTGAGCTTTGAAGATTTTTGCATTATGTAAAGAAACTGGTTTTTAAAGGGTTAAAATGAATAAATGTTTGGTAATTATGATCAGAACTGATGCTGGTAAAAAAAATCTAAATCAGTGCAAGCAGAAAAAATATCAATATATAATATTTCTATGACAGTTTTTTGGTCATAGATATTTTTGTCCTCTATGGCACTGTGTGTAACTTTTTTATAATTGACGCACAAAAGGTTTAAATGTTTCCTTTTTTTTTTTAAATCTAAGACACGTCATGCTTTTTAACCATTTATAGTTACATTTCAAGTAACCAGACAAGTTCCTGTTTGCTTCCATTACTACAGCTAGAAACAGCTGTTCCTTCACCAGCCCCCCCTCATTTGAATGAATACATTTACATTTATTCATTTAGCAGTACGCTTTCATCCAGGCAAATAATAAGACAAGAATAACTTCTCATGAACTTTTCATATGCTGACACTAGAGAGTCCATCCATGATAGATAAATAAACATCTCCTTACACGCTCGACTTCGCCATATAAATGATTAGAAGCTTTGCTTTGTATATAAATTTAAAAAATAATAATTTTTGTAATACATTTAATATCAGGCATAGACTCAGACTCAGTAGCATGAATTAGAACAATGGTGTACTGTAGTGGAACGAGTGCATTACTGTAAACCTGACAGTGTTCTAGAAAATTCATCAATAAAAATAAATCATTATATCAAAAAAACAATAACTCTCTGACTGCTGCGGTATAAAGAAAATCAGATCACTCTCTCTCACACACAACCATAAAACAAACCCCTGCACAACGGAAGCAAATGACGTCTCAATGACGTCAAATGCAGCGCGTTTCAAACGGTGGATGACGTCACCGCAACGTCATTCCGGATTCCTGGACTATTTCTTCAGCTGCTGAAGGTAATGGATCACCACACGGGGTGCTGTCTTACAACACTGATCGGGTTCAATCACACACACACACACACACACACACACCAGTTGAAAGGAACCGGTGTTCAAAATCGAAATAAAAACGACATTTTCTTCCCCAGTCTGTCGTTAGCAAGACGACAGGTAAAAATGGTAAATGTGCACTTATATAGTGCTTTTATCCAAAGCGCTTTACACTGTATCTCATTCACCCATTCACACACACACTCACACCAATGGTAGCTTGCCATCGGGAGCAACTTGGGGTTCAGTGTCTTGCAAGGGCACTTCGGCATGTGGAGTCACCCGGGCCATGAATCGAACCGCCAACCCTACGATTAGTGCACAGCCCGCTCTACCACCTGCGCCACAGCCGCCCGTTGTTATTTAACGTAAAGAAACACGTCCTGGAAACGTAGTGGTGACATCACCAGGGCGACCCTCAGTACAAACTGTGTCTCAAAACTCTCTCTCTCCCTCCATCTAATTATCTATCTCTCTCTCACACTCTCTCTGTCTCTCTCTCTCTCTCTCTCTGGACATGTAAATTAATGTAATTCTCTCAGAGAGGTGAAATAAGTCCGTGACACTCTTACCGGTACTTTGTGCACATTTCATCCAGTTGACCGTTAAATAACTGTCCCACGCGCTGTCACTACAGCACACCAAGCGTTCAAATATACACGATGAAAAAAGGATGTACCTATAGGTCCGTCTTTATGTTTGGAGAACTGCTTTCCATTTGCAGCCTTTTCCTGAACGCCGTTCCCAGCCTTCTTCCTCGACGCCATATTTCTGAAGTGAATCATCGCCTGCCCTTCTGTTCCTGCTCGCTCATACCTGTCAGAAAGTCCCACACAAACGTCCACAATTACAACCAATCACAGATCAGCGCCGATCCGTTGAACCTATCATATCCTTTGTTTCCTCCAATGGACAGCCCACTCGTGTCGATGGGTTGCCAATGGTTACACGCATGGCGCTCGTAAACGAAGCTCTGAGGTGAACCGCGATGGGGAGCTCCAACTGTGTGTGTGTGTGTTGGGGTAGTTTTGCATATACGGAAGGCTATTTTGGTTTTACGACCATATGGAAATTTGCGTGCTCATAACACGACTTGTAAGCCATTCTAAACATTAGCAAAAGTGTGTGTTTATTCTTCTTCTTGAGCTTGCTTCTTAGCGCGTTAGTAGGCTTCTATTGCCACCTACTGGTGACAAACGGTATGGCTTCATTACCCAAATGAAATGCAGGACAAGTGGAAAGTCATTTTGAACAATTTCATTATCAGTGTTGTTTTGTTGGCATTGCCTGACATTTCTGAGTTAGTCAAGTCAGCAGATCATCATTTGTGCTTTTTGTTTGATTACTGTAATAATAAAATAAAATATGTAGAGCCATATTAAGCCATGTCCGCAGCATTGTACATTACATGGCTGTGAAAACACATTTGGAAAACTTCTGACCAGAGTCAGTAATTTTATTGAAACCCCTTCGCCTGCTTTTCAGTCTGAAATCAGCAAGCTCCCAGACCAGCCAGATAATTCTTCAATGAGCAAAAAGAATCACCCTGTGCTTCGAAATAAGACTTGGCAAGAAATGCACTAAAACCTGAATAAACTTTGATAGCATTTTTCCAAGATGCAATAATTTATACTGGCGAAAGAGGTGAAACTAGATGTAGAATAAGTGACATTGCTCCTGGACAGGTGTGTAAACGTAATCTGTATAACCCCCTCTCTAATTTAGTCTTGGCCAATTTCGATCCACCAGCTTGGTCTCCTCTATCATACAATAACTACCAACTGGGGAAGGAGAAGACAATCATGCTTCCTCAGAGGCATGTGAAGCCAGCCAACTACAACTTTCAAATTGCTCGTCGTGCATCTCCAGAACTCAAGAACTACAATTACAATTGTCAGATTGGTGACAAAAGGAGACAACTGTACAGTATGGTAGTGGATCACTGATGCTTTTGGCCTGTTTTGAAGCTGGCAGTTTAGAGGCTCTGGAGACTGCTGGTACCATGAATTGAAGCTTCTGCTGCATCACGCTGAGGTGTAACACATTCAGAGGAAAGCGCTATCCACCCCACAGACCCCCAAGATCGGTTAGTGTTGCTGGGATTGTTGGGGAGAAAGAGTATGCCATTTCTCTCACTCAAAGATCATGGTCAATTTTGCTCTCTTGGACTGCCAAGGGCGCTCTTAACTTTCATTATAATTTACATAAATTAACATTTTTATAACTACATTACTCTCAAATATACTTTAAATATCATAAAATACCCATTATTTACATATATATTTTCCATTAGATACTTGTTCTTGTATATTCTTTGCAAAGTGTGTTAAAACAGTTACTATAGTAGTACATTACCTTCAGCAAAATGTACTCTTAACCCACTAGACAAACGTCTCTCCAGTGTTTTAAATTTCACAAAATATTATTTTACTAGTTGTTTATCATTTACATTTTGAAAATACATCTAGATAATCTACTGAAACACCATTTAAATACACTTTAATATAAACATGTGCCATTAAATAATAGCTTTTTTTTTTTTTAGTACTATGGCAGTTATTTATTTTGGAATTGATTTTTGAAATGACTTCTTCCTTGATAGTATACTTATACTTACAGTGCTGTGAAAAATTATTTGCACCTCTTACACATTTCTTACATCTCATATTAAATTATTTTTTGATCTTCTTATACTACATAAAACAAAGGCAACCAGAGTAAACACACAGTACAGTTTTTATTTATTTATATATTTTATTGAAGCAACAAAAAAACTTATCCAATGCCCATCACTAATGTGAAAAACTAATTGCCTCCTTAAACTTAAAATCTGGTTGTACCACCTTTAGCAGCAATAACTGCAACCAAGAGCTTTCGATAACTGGATATTAGTCTTTCACTTACTTCTAGGACTAGGACTTACTCCTGTGCTTTGGATCATTGTCTTGCTGCATAATCCAATTGCGCTTGAATTTCAATTTACAGACTGAAGCCCGGACATTCTCCTTTAGGATTTTCAGGTAGACAATTCATGTTTCCCTCAGTTATTGCAAGTTGCCCAGGCCCTGAAGCAGCAAAGCCTCCCCACACCATCACACTTCCACCACCATGCTTGACTGTAGGTATGATGTTCTTTGTGGAAATCCATGTTTGGAAGTCAGGGGTCCCAATTCATCTGATGTAAACCAAACAATTCCAAATCAATCCACAGAACATTCTCCCAAAAGGTTTGAGGATCATAAAGGTGTGTTTGGGCAAAATTCAGATGAGCCTTAATGCTCTTCTGGGTTAGAAGTGGTTTTCACCTCTCATGTGCAGTGATACAAAGCATCTAGTGAATCTTCAAGGACTCCAAAGAAAGACAAGTGCTAGAGTAATCCATATAATGACCAATCAAGGTGTATAAACAATACAGAAGATAATCAGTAACAAAAATGATCATTTCTAAATTAAAAAAAGAATTTAAATGAAACTTTTATACAAATCATGCTTTCATAGAAAGTCACTTATTTTTATTAAGACAGTTTTGTAAAATAATACTAAAAAGGAACTGCCATTATCATTTTATTTTGTCTACATCTAGAAATCCACCGATTTAAGAATATAAATTAGTCTAACAAATGTTTTGTAAAATAATCTTTATTAAAAGCATTACATAAACACAATGGAGCTGAGCAGTATCTGAATATCAAGACGATTGGACTGGAACTAACTGTTGAATACAAATACATATTTTCTACTATAGCTAATAGCATAACTACTGCAGAACCACACAGCTTTGCTGCACTTTCTCCTTCACAGTAATTTATAATTATAAACCCCTGCATGGAAGTTTCAGTCAACCGATCCATAATCCCATACCTAATCCCATATCTTTTTACTATATATTTTGGACATAGTCTATTTTATGCCTGTTAAATTACAAACATGATGAGTCACTTTCCATTTTAAATGTTTATCAGTTTTATAGTACTAAACGTTAACTCAATGTTGGGTATGATTTTTATTCCTTATACCAAAGCTATGAAGACATAGCAATAAAATATGGTTAATTTAGCAATCAGGGTTTTTTTTCTACTTCGAGTTAATATTTATGTATTTATATTAGATAGTGCTATTATCTGTATATATCTGTATCTGTTTAGTGCTCAAAATATTAATTTCTGCTTTTGTATACAGATTTAAACCGGAAATTGAGAGTAGTCTGTTTTTATGTTAATCCTACCACTATAGCAGAGAAACAATGGATCAAACACCGAATCATTTGCAGAACCTAACTTTATTCAATTCATTTCCTCACCCAGATGTCCTGTAGAACTTTCTGGCAAGTTTTCTATCTTTTATCTAATGTGACTGAGTTTGCAAGCTAACGATGTTTCACAATAACAACAACTTCCCCAAATCAACAAATTGTTATTTAATCTACAAATAACAACAACAGCTATCTAATAATACTTGACCAGATTTAATTTAGTTTTTGGGTTTGTTACACTCCAGAAAGAATGTATTGTAAAAATGGGACACAATTACAGTTCTGCTGCAAGTCAAAATGGAGTCATTTAAACAGCATTTCATTATAATGCCTGTATGATTTTCATTTAATTACATTGGAGAACATTCATTTAAGAATAATGAAAAACACGTGCAATGAAAGTACAAGATAAAAAATGTTAAAATGAATTAAATGATTATTTTTGTGGAGAGCCTCACAGCAATATGCTACGCTGTCCACAGTGCACAGTCTGAGTGAGCTATTTGGAGCAGTGCCTGAATATATGAAAGCATAGTTTGCACAATAACATGGTAGAAATGTGGGTTTATTTTGGAGCTCAGTAAAGCAGTCAAGCTAAAATGGAATAGTTCATCTCCCAGTATAGTACAATGTAAGTGAACTTGAATGTTTGTTTGTTTTTAAAGTTCTGTGAGCAGTTTTGCCAGGTTCAATGTATAATATCTGCATATTGCAAATATATACTGCAGATCAGAAAAGTGTACCACTGTTAATTTGTCCCCCAAAGATTCATATCTATTTTTGTGGTATTTGAGTTGGGAATTTAGCTAAAACCTGGCAACCCTCTCCAAGACCTTCAACAATTTGTTCTTTAAAACTCAATATTAAAGTGCACCTATTATGGTTTTGAAACGTGCCTAATTTTGTTTTAAAGGTCTCATACAATAGATTTACATGCATCCAAGGGTGTAAAAAAAAAAAAAAACACTTATAATGTGCTCATAATTTAAACTGCAGCGTTACCTTTTTTTCCCCAGTGTCACAAACGACTCGTTCAATGATCCGTTCTAAACTCCTCCTTTCAGAGAGCATACTTTGCTCTGATTGGCCAGATGTCCCAGTCTGTTGGGATTGGTCTACCGCTGTCAGTGTGCGTTGAAAAGGAAACACCCACTACCATAACTAGTTTCAGCTGCGTCTGTTTGCGAGCAGCCGATGAAAACCAGAGGCGGGGTTTTTTTGTTACAAAACTATGTAGGTTTGTACAGGAAGTAAGTCTGGAATTACAAACGACTCGTTTCAGCTGTTCAGAATCGGTTCCTTCTTCTGGGAGTCAATACCTCAGTTTGTCCTGCACTTTGATTTTTGACACTTTGCAGACGTTTTTACATTCACAAACAGCTCTATAACACACTACATGAAAGGTAATATCTGGAAAGCTATAATAGGTGCACTTTAAAGTAAAAACCTCATAATCTCAGTCCCTGAAGTTTCCAAGCTTTGTTAATAAAGTGAATAAGCCACCTGAGGTTTGTATCTGTATTAATTTAGGATGCATTCAATCTGTCTGTTCAATCTGAATAACATTCATATTTGGTTACACCCCTAATTTAGACCTACAACAGAAAAGCAAACATAGCAACAGAGCGACACTATGAGTTTGTATCAGATTGGTCCTGACTCCTCACAACCACCTATTCAGGGCTTCTCCAGCTGAATGTCATCTTCGTCATTGTTGATCACATCCTGGTACGGTCCTTGGACAAGAGAGCGCTGAATTTGATGATATGTTGAATTGCAATCATCCAGATTTAGACCCTATAGATATAAATGAGTGTAAATTCTTCTTATGTTCAAATCATCAAGTTATTTCATGTCAGGCAAGTGATAACCATCACTGATCAACCACGTCACAAACAGAATTATGCAGCTCACATGAAATATGTTTACAAAATGAAATGTTTTGAGTTTATTTGCATATAATTAAATAGTGTAGTAATAGAGTTTATATGATGTCAGCTGTGGAAAACTAAGCATTTTCTAACAGAAAATATTACAGTGCAATATATAAGTGAAAAAATGACACACCTCATAAATATTTTCTTCCTCTCTGCCCATTTTTTTCTCCAGCTTATGTAAGCCCTTTGACTGTGTGAAAGAAAGAAAGATCTGAGTTAAAGACTTGTGAAGCTGACTTTAATAATTAAAAATCACTGAACTGATAACTGGTAACCAATAATTTGTCCCAAAAAATTTTACTTTAATGGGATCCGAAGGTCACGTGAAGAAAAAAAAATAATTTTGGCAACACAAAAAATAAGCAAATGGAGTCCAGAAATGAGCAATATGTTATCAGGAAATAATGCAGCACACTGCAAAAAATGACATTTTAGCAAGTGAAACTATCATGAAAATATAGAAAATTTTAAAATGTGTAATATTTCTTAATATGAGATTACCAATCAAATATATTTAAATTTATGGAATTATATTTTTAAATAGCTTGCTTTCAGATGCTTTGCTTGAAATTAGAAAGAAATATCTGCCAATAGACCATTAAAATATGCAGTTATATACTATATGTGGTAAAAGTATAAATCATATTATATACATTATATACACTCACTGTCATTAAAGCAACAAGTGGACGTAACGAATATTAAAGAACTCTGAAGTTCATGTAAATATTTCAGAGATTCCTCTTTCCACTCAATATAATATAATTTGTAATAAAAATTTTATTAAATTAGAAAAGAATGCAAAATAGAAGCACTAGTGCTCTCAAGCTCATATTAAATTATATGTTAGCCTAGCTACATTTATTAGTACACACGCCAGCCAGTCTTTACATTATCACATGTTTAAATGGATCAGCCTCCTGCAAGATCCTCATTATACCCATTTATATAACATCACACATGATCCTGTTTTAATCAGGATCATGTGATCTAAAAGCAAATTGTTTGTGGTTTTGGCTGAGAATTGAGAATAGTTAAATAGTATAAAGTTTTGGTTAAACTACACTGTGTACAAAAAGACAATGTTCTTTATTAATACTTTGTAAGTCATGATATTAATTAACAGCAGGAGTTAAAAAGATATTATACCACAGTTATATTAAATTCTATTAAATCAGAAGGTGTTTTAAAATAATTTTTTAAATTATTAAATATATAATTTTAAAATTAATTAATTATAACAGCACGACTGTCACATTAATGATGGTTTTACATCAGTGAACTCGTTCTAATACGTCATTGTTTCTGTGATAACAGCTCATATTCTGGGACTTATATAGTGGAGGCTGTGCATAACTAAGTCTAATAATATATGTTAAGTTATTATTAAACATTATTTAATGAAGAAAAACTTCTACTCATTGCTAAGTTTTCTGTTCAATGATATATATTTAAAATTTATGGAAGGAGTCTCCAGTGATAGTGTAAGGTTATGCTTTCTGGTTTCATGTTACCTGACAAACTGTGTTTTTACCTCAAGATAGAGAGAAAAGGGAGGCAGGTGAGGGAACAATTGCTTCTAAGATTAGATGGAACTATAAATGGTTAAAATCACAATGTCTCATTCATTAATACGCTAAAAATCGTAATCACTAACACTAAATTCATCATTATGCAGGTGTGGGAAAATATACAGTGCCTTGCAAAAGTATTCGACTTTCGCAAGGCACTGTAGGTATTGTATCAATAACATACTCAGTTAAAAGCATGGTGGCAAAGACCTACTCGTGTAAAAGACAAAAAGTATTTAAAAACATTTAAACATACTCAAGAGATAATTAAAGTAAGCATTTCTGACTGATGTCTGAGCTGATCACAGGTTCATTATGCCTGATGACAAGCTAGTTTGCTAAGCCATGGGTTAAAAGGAAAAAATTCTGCTAGCTCAGACAAACTTTGAATTTGGCTTGTGTGTTAGCTAATGTTTACTCTAAAAACCTTTTTGGGAATTAATTCTCAATTAATCAGGCACATTAGCAACAAAAACAAAACTTAATTAACTAGCAACTTTAAGACGCTAGGTCATTTAAGAAACTAATGTAATGTACAAAACTCAACTAGCTAGCTAATTTAATAAACTAAAACTTAACTCTATGATTTAAGATGATTTAAAGTGAACAAACATTAACACACTCATTCAGGTTTGATGGGAAATTTAAAAAACCATTATTGAATTTTTTTTCTCGCATCCTATATGAATCCATAACTCTAGCAAATGACAACGTTACCAATTTTTTTTTACATGATAAATATATATGATTCCATGTGTAAAACCTTGCAGATGAGGACGGTGCCAGGAAGCAGCACAAGCAGCAGCAGGAGAACACCTTCAGCAGTGATGATGCTGTTCTTACTCCCCTCATTGATGTTCAGGATCATGTGTACAGGCTCTAATGAGGAACATAGATTAGGATATATCTCTATATATTATGAACAGCAAACTTTCTTCTCAAACTCAAAAGCAGAACTGCTTCCTTTGAACAATCTTACAGGGGACTGATGCAATCATAAATATAATTCTCTGAAATATTTCTAGCAAATATAGTTTTCGCACTCTTTCTACAGGGTTGTTTGTGCTAAGGAGGATTAAATACAGAACTCAATATTATTTATTATTTTATATCATTGACTATAAAATGCTGAAGAACGTTGAGATTCTAGCACTGACTGTCTATTTTGATTCAACTATAACTATGGCAACTCAAATAGTACAATTCTAGTACAATAAAATATTAATGCTGGCATGAGAAGACAAATATAAACACAAAACAGCACTTTAAAACGATTTCCTACTCACTGTATACTTGTAAAAAGGTTCCGGGTGTAGCGACCACGTTGGCTGATTCTTTTAGAAAGCATTGATACAGGCCTGTGTCATTCTTCTCAATATCATTTAGTATCAGCATTTCACAGTGCTGACCGCTTATAGTGCTGTTGTCAAATTTCACTCGTACACTTGTCTTATTCATAACTGTATATTCAGTGTTGTTCTTGGAAATCATAACAGTCTTAATCCAATGATTCTGCACAGCCACAGAGGCATTATAACAGCAGCTCATATTTGCTGTCTCCGAGATGGCGAGACGTAAGCTGGGAATGTCAAATCCCAGTTTTATTTTGGGAGAACTGGCAGCATTGGCAGCAGCTTAAGAAGAAGATGTAAAAAAAAAACAAAACAAAAAAAAATTATTTCATTTTACTTTATGCAAACTGTTGCTGATTTAATGTTTTTAATAATAATAATAATAATAATAATAATAATAATAATAATAATACACACACAAAAACACACATATACATATACTTTTCAGGAGACTGGATTTTATAAAATCCAAATAAGCTTTACAGTTCTTTATTGGAAAGGGTTTAAACAATGTTTTTCATGCTTGTTCAGTGAACCATAAACAATTATTGCACATGCACCTGTGGAACAGTCCTTAAGACAGTTTACAGTTTACAAGCGGCAGGCAATTAAGGTCACAGTTACAATAACTTAAATAGACACTAAAGAGAGCGTTCTACTGACTCCTAAGACAGTGCTTCAGGGAATGTGTGAATCTTCTTCAGTTGTTGAACCTTTTTAATGTTCATAGAAATATGTATACATGTTAAGAAATTTTCTGGAAATAAAATCAATTGAATGTGAGAGGATGTGTTTTCTTGCCGAGTATGAATATATGTATATTATATCTATCGAACTAACTCTCTCTCTCTATATATATATACACACACACACACACACACACATACATCATGTGACATGGTTTTGTATACATAATACAATCAGTCAATCATGTAACAGCGGTGCAACTAAAGATAAATTAACTGTACTGTTTCGGTGAACCTGTGCCCACAGCTGCCTCAGATTCCAGTTCCTGGCTCACAGGAGAGAAAACCAATGTGGTCTTCTGTTATTGTTGCCCATCTGCCTCAAGGTTCAACATGCCTTTCTTCTCGCAACAATTGTACAGAGAGGTTATCAGAGTTACTGTGGTCTTTCTGTCAGCACACACACAGCCATTCTCCTCTGTCATCTCTCATCAACATCTGCAGAAATGCCACTCACTGGATGTTTGAGATTTTTTTTGCAGCATAACTCTGTTATAGAGACTGTTGTGGGTGAAAAATCAGAAATCACTGACATCACATGTTCTCGCTCATTCTGAAGTTTGATCTGAACATTAACTGATGCTCTTGATTGTATCTGTATGATTATATGCATTGAGCTGCTGCCACATGATTGGTTCCTTGGATAACTGCATGAATGAGCAGGCGTTCCTAATAATGTAGCCAGTAAGTGTGTATATAGCTACTGTGTATAGACTTCCCTTTCCTGTCATCAAGCTAATTAACCACAAAGACCATTTTTTTCTGTTATCTTTAATAAGGGTGCCAGTAATTCTGGTCCTGACTAATATAATATATACATACACACAGAGATAGGAAACCAAGTAAAACTGGCTTTAGCAGGAGATATGCTCCAGTGAAGCCAAACAGTCACAGGTGTCTGTTGCAAAAAAAAAAGATAAAGGCAAAATTAATGAACTAATAAATTTATGGCTAATGTGAGGTTTTCTCCTTTTACATGATACAAATCTGAACATTAACCCTGCTAATGTTTACAGTGTATATACACATGTATAATAAAATTTAGAAGAATATAATTATTTTGTATGTCAGTGAAAATGACTACTTATTGACAAACGTATAGTTTGTATGTAAAAACACAATAACATTTAGGAGTTTTGGTGAAATAATTATTTGGTGAAAAATCTGCATGTTTAATATTGCTTTATTTGAAATAATATATATTTTTTTCTATCAGTTATGTTGTACCATAGAGTAGAGTATAGGGTTTAGAATGGGTAAAAATATTAAAAATATTAATTTGTCAGATCGAATCAAACAATCTTTACCAGATGATAGTCTGAATCAATTGTTCAAAAATCACGTCAAGTACGCAATCTGACCTTCTGGCATTCTATAAAACACACAATGTACAGCCATAATAGAGGAACACTTATAATCATAGACCGGTTTACTTATAAGAGGATTTTATCTATACGACATCATCTTCTCTATAGTTTAATAACTTGTAAAAAGTAGTGTATTGAAGTGCAATGTTTAAAAGAATAATTAACATGAAAAATACATACTTCTAGCACTTTATACACACTGAATATAATCTTTTGTAACAACTTATTATAACAATTTAATTATACTTAAATTGTAATTGAGATATGTTTACATATGCATTCAGTTGTGTTTTTTTTAAACCTAACTTGCCCTTAAATAGGAGTACATTTACTCCAGTGCTTCTTATACTCCAACTAAAATACACAGTAGCACATTAAATTATGCTTTAAGTGTTGAGAAATAGTCATTTAACTGTACTTTTATGACAAACGCAATTAAATGTTTTTTTGGAATATACTTTGATGAATGATTGAAGTGTAGTTCCGTGCAACATAGTATTTAAAGGTATTATAACAGTTATAATTTAAGATATTACTTTAAAATATAAATTTTAAATGCACACTACTTTTAATTTCCCAGGTTAGAGATGAATATTAATGCTACAAATGAAGTGCCTTTGAGCGAAACACCCCTGTGACAAGCCATAGAACAATTTAGTGCCATTTTTGTCTGAGAACATGTGATCCTAATAAAAATGGGGGGAGAAAAGCACAAATTGTGTAATATATGAGGTGCTTACCTGCCAAGAAACAAAACAAGAACACAAATCTTGCCTCCATCGTTTATGAAGTTGAGCAAGCGGGTGCAATAAAATGGCCTCCTAACATCTGTTGACACTTTGATACTGTCGCATTTCTTCTGTTCACTCCCACCCATTCTTATTTCCCCTGCCCACTGCTCCATCTTTCTTCTTCTCCTCATAAATGTTTTCTACTGCTCTCTCTCTTTCACCCATTATTTGCAAATACATAAGTCATTTCAAATTTTAGCAATTGTTGAAATCATTTATTTAAAAAAAAAAAGAGCACAGGAAAATTACAGTAGTAATAAAATGTACCTCAATGCTTTCAAAGTATCTTACATGATAAAAACCAAAGCACAAATACACAGAATAGTTCTTGCTTTAATCAGGGGTAGCTGTGACAGTGTGACAATACCCCTAAAATATACATAGCACTACACTGAGGAGGCAGAGCCAAAATATATGAAGTTTACTGTGCTAAAATGGTCATGAAATAACATTTTACAACTCTGAAGGTAAAAGAATATTTGGTTCAGCATAGAAAAAGAAACAACATATAAGGAGTCATAAGCTGAATTTAAAAACAGTGCACAATGTGAGAGACAGCAATAAACTGCCACTAGACCCTTTAGATGTGGAACTGAAACTTGAGCAGATTTGCCTTATTGATGGTGAAAAACAGGAAGAGTGCCACTAGGTTCTCTAAACAGCCACTGAGCCAGAACAAAGAAATAGAAGACTCAATTCTTTGCATAATCCACCCTGAATTATAAATAGCATTGTACATTTAAAGAAAAAAAAATTACAAACGTGTGTCTTAGCTAAACATCATAAAAGTACACTATGGTGTGAGAGTGAAAGCAAAGTTAATTAATTCTCTCTTCTTCTGAATACAATGTCATGTGTATGGACACAAGCCACAACAAAGTCCATTTTTATCCCTCTACCCATGTACAGTTCGGTACTTTTTGTGAGGTCCTGGTGCAAATGTTACACAATAATGATAGGCACTATCTACCGTTATAGTTTTCCTATAGTATTTGGTAGTTGCATAATTACATTAATAATTGAATTCGGAAGTAGTGCTAGCAATAGCAACAAAAATACATACGCATAAATAAAATACGCATTGTTGACGCTGAACATTGCTCGCAAACTCTGATGGGCATATTCTCTTTGCTTTCCACACACAGAAATCCCATACTCTGTGTTTTGGTCAACACTTATAACCTGAAAGTCTACAAAGTCCATTTATGGTAAAATGAAGGTTAAAAACATACAGCTGAAGATAGCACTATTACAACTAATATGCAGCTATCTATTTTATTTATATTAAACAACAGTGTGGTTGAATTCTCAATTGAAATTGGTCAGAAGGTGTTGAATTAAACGCTATACAGTATACTGCATCGGGGAGCACGGTGGCTTTGTGGTTAGCATGTTTGCCTCACTTCTCTGGGGTTGGGACTTCGATTCCCACCTTTGCCCTGTGTGCGCGCGAAGTGTACATGTTTTCTCTGTGCGCCGGGCTTCTCCAGTTTCGTCCCCCAGTCCAAAGACATGCGCTGTACACTGATTGGAATTGCTACATTGTCCACAGAGTGTGAATGTGCACGATTGTGCCGTGCAATGGGTGGGCACCCTGCATTGTGCCCAGAGTGCCCTGGGATAGGCTCTAGGCTCCCTGTGTAGGATAAGCAATACGGAAAATGGATGGATGGAGTATACTGTATCAGCAATGCTTTTACAATAGTTCTGGCTGTTACATAAATTATAGCTTTATATTAATGTCTTTATTCAAATAAGTTATTGTTTCTATAATAACAGATCATACACAGGGGCATGCAATGGGATGCTGCGCATGATCGAATCCTAATTATAAACAGATTAAAATGTGTGTTGTTTACCAGTGAGTTTGTACGTTCTAATTTCTAGGTAACAGGACAAATTTCAGACAATTTTTTTGTCTAATTAACTTTAAGCTAGCTAGTGAGGGAATGACCATTTATAACCGCTGTAACAATCAATAACAGGAAAAAGTTCCATAACATTAAACTGTTTAGAATTAAACATTCAAAGTAAATTTCAATTGCAAATTTCTGTGGTATAAGCAGAACACACTCCACTTCAGAGCATTGCACAGCTTCAGAGTGGATTATTTTTGTGTAACAGCACAGTCTGAAGTGCGTTACTCCTTACATACACCAAGCTAAAATCATTATTACAGTTCATATGAAACTAGCTACTATATTTGCATTTATAAAACAGCGCTGCTGAATTCTCGATTCTGATTGGTCTGAAGATGCTAATAAAAACATCAACTACTTTAGATTGTCCTTTATGAGCTTATGTAAGTTAAGCCTAATAATAAATTGATAAAATAAAATCCCTAAAAATATGTTTATATTTAGCAAAGAAACATATAATCATTGACAGGCTGATATAAATAAGGAGACATTAACTTTTATGGAAGGAGTCTCCAGTGTTAGCTTTCCGTTCTCTTCCTTACATAATCCATTTATGAGATTTATCTATATACGTGTATAGAACATAAGAAAGGGATGTAAGTGCATTTTAATTTTGTCCTCCATGCTAATCTTGCATAAGCTTACATAAGTAAAAGCTAAGTAATTCTTATCAGATCTCACCATTAGATTTACTGTTATAAACGTGCTTCATAGGTCCTCTTTGGTCTGAATCCAATTCAGAGGCTACCTTTTATACATTATTTCAAGAAAAATCACTACTTTGCATCTCCTCTGACAATTATGCATAGACATTAAAACACACCTTCTAAATGTCAAGAATTTGAATTAATCAAGGTGACTCGCATGCACAAACACTCACTCAAACATGCTAAAGACAGAATACAGCTACGGTGACCATGTGACGATAGCAAAGATGCTTGTGTAACTGCTGCACTATGATATAAACAACACCTGTGGCTTAGAGTGAGGAACTCTATTTCCACACAAATATTTCCAGACTTCATGTCACACTTAAGCATATACATATCAGCATATACATATCAGCAGATTTCAACTCAGTTTCACTTGTTCTACAAAATCAATTCTACAAAATCAATCCTCTTCCTAACCACGTCTCACCAACTTTTAACCCTTTGCTTCATGTGCACTCAAGAGCTGTTCTTTCAAAACACATAGATGAGTATATTTTTTCTATCCTGACCATCTACATTTTTGGCCAGGAGTCCTGCATAAAATAAAACACACACACACAACACAAACACATGCAAGCGCACACACACACACCTAAACAGTCTTTTTTTTTTCTCTCTCTCTCTCTCTCTCTCTCCTTCCTGTCTGCGACTCTTTCAGCACATCATTGGGTTGGGGCTACACACAATCTGCAAAGAAGAAAAGAGGATTGAAGCTTATGAATGTACAGTTTAGAAATTAGGAAATGCCAACCTCAATGAAGAATTTAATGATCTAACAGTGCACTGTCTAATCATTCACCCGCCTTGGCCTTCCACATGGCATTGGCTACGTTTACATGCAGCCTAATAATAAGTTAATAATCAGACTGATTGCTTAATCAGAATAAAACATGTTCATGTGCACATCTAAGTCAGAAAAGAGTAAACTGATTGAGGCCCATCTGAACAAAGTTTCTATTCAGTCGAATGAGGTGGGTAATCTTTTAAGTTATCTAAGGATAACAGACATGTTATTCTGTGTAATTTCACCATCTAAACCAGCCTATTCCTTCTGCACGTGTTTCAGTCACAAGCCACCGCATGAATGCAGACATGAACACAGATCACGGTGCAGATTTTAATCTGTTTAAAATAATTGTGAGGTTGACATTCTGAGGCTGATGCAGGGCACAAATTGACTTCAATCAAGTTACACATTTAATATTTGCCAGAAACTCAGAGAGGATGCGGAACGCATGCAAAAATAAGGGTTAAAAAATGAAAAGCTACACCTCCACAACCAACCTGTCTAGTCCTTCTTGCTACTTTTAAAATATATTTGGATTAATGTGATTAAGAGGATAAATCCATACAAACCCTACATGTAAGCACTTATTTTTGAGATATTGCACTACCAGGAATTTCCGAATGACGGAGTGAGACATACTGATGGCAAATATTTTAGACAGTCAGAAAACAAAGGAAGTTATCGAAGAAAAATGATTTCATTTGAACTTAAGCCCGTTTGCATAAAACCCAAAATGTAATCAGTTTGTCTGCTGGTTACAATTATAATTCCATATAAATACTACAAACATTCAACTACTCGTTCTTCAGATATCGTGCTAAGAAGAATATTGGACGGGCTGGGATGAGGTTTTACCCAGACAGGAAATAAGTTAAAAAACAAGGAGCGAGATTCAGAGGATGAATGCGCTGTCTGGACTCACACTCCTCATTGTTAGTAAACCCCACTGTTTGCACGTGCATAACTTTGGATTGGATTACGTAACATAATGCATATTAGGGCTGCAACAACTTATCGCTAAAATTGATAATTAAAATAATCGAAAAGGAATTTCATTATGGATTAGTTGGGTCTGTGACATCACTGTGGATAACCTCGTCAGTGACGTCACTCTTATTCTATGAATAAAACACGTGAAAAACAGCGGAGGTCACAGAGTGAGCTGCTGCAGGAAAAGTGCATGATCCAACAGGAGAATGTTTTACATTAAGCACTTCAAACAAACTCGTAAGTGTTTTAACGTGGTTTGTCATGTCAGATGCTGCGACAGATGCGTGTGATGTTTAATGTGTGTGATGCGTATTCTTCAGCGCAGAAATCGCATTTTTACGTTTATATCCTTATCTGTAAATGTTAGAAATTCACGCCAGTATTTCCATTTTTACATAAACGCTCATCCTGACCTCGAGCGAGTCTCCGTTAAACTTCACCAAATGAGCGCGAGTCCATGCATACGCGTCAAACAGCGCACGATAGAAAGGAAGCGCAATAACTCTCTTTGACTAAAATATTCACTTTGATCTAATATGTTGTTTGATGCTATATTTATCTATATTTAGAAACAAAAAGAATAGTGTTTATGAGAACAGTAACTGTAATGGGGTTACATGTAATTATTTAGAAATGTAAGAAGTGCCATATATTTACAGAATAAAGCAACGTTACTAACCCTCCATTGCAAAATATATAGCATAGCCAAAAGATACATTTAATACATTTTTCATAGCCTTCAATTTGAACAATGTTTGAAGGTCAACAACAGGCGGATGTTTTTTTTTTCGAAAAAATTAAGATAATAAAAATTGGCCTTTTAATCCAACTAATCGAAGAAATAATCAACAGATTAATTGATTATAAAAAATAATAATTAGTTTGCAGCCCTAATGCATATAAATGAAAAATTTCAGAACTAATTAATTCAGACTGTGAAAATCCTTACACTTACACTCATTTATTTATTTACAGGGCCAGTGCACATTAATGAAAATGACTGTAAATGTGCCAGAATTAGCCAAATGGCATTTTTCATTATACAGAAATATCGAAAATTCTAAAGGGTTCACAAACATTCAAGCACCACTGTAGCTGAGAATATCAATATGGACACCGCAACTCGGGTGTAATATACAATTATAAATCATAGCAGTGGTAGAATTACCTGGAGAACAGCAGGTTGGATTACTCCTCAGTTGTAATTGCTTCTTTGAATAGTGAACTTAGCAAGGGTTTCTTGTAGCCTATGATACTCGTCCTCCACATTCTGCAAATACATTACAGTTACACTTTTTACATACATACGTACACAATATTTTATATATATATATATATATATATATATATATATATATATATATATATATATATATATATATATATAAATTTGCAAAAATAATAATCGAGTGCGATAGTCAAAGTCTCCTGAGGAACTGTGGCTGGTTCTGTAAGATGCTCAGTAAAACCTGCAGCTCATTTCCATATAAAACTGCACTAATTGTACCCAAAACTACTATTTTTATTAAAGCAAAGGGTTGTCACACCAAATATCAACTTTGTTTCATTTATTACTGTTCACTGTTCATAATAGTATTTTTTATGTAGACACATTTAATTGAAATAATTTTGAAGGCATCTTTGCACTACAGCATTTATTTGCATGTGCTTTTTGCAAGACAATACTGTGTGTGCATTATATATATAAGTATTATATATATTTAGCACTCAAAAAATCACCCATAATGTGATGGTGATAATGTAATAAAAATTCAGTACATTATTGTTATAATCTTTCCCAAATCACTTCTCTGGTAGAAACCGGTGTGTGTGTATATATACACAGGGTTTTACGAAATTTGGGAAAATTTTATGTAAACACTTTCTTTCTTCCAGTTCTAGGAAAAATATATGTCAGATACGTATATCAACTGGCTTATCTGCTGTTTTTATTGGGGAGAAAAAGGAAGACTCTTTCAAGGTGTATTTTTAAAAATAAATTCTGATTATAAAATCCGGTGCTCCTACACAAAATGGGTAAAGGTTGGCAATTCTGCATTTATATCCAATTATATTTCTTGCCAACTAATTATTTAAACTCACTAGTAATTGATGGTAATAGACATGGTGTCATTAACTTTATTTACAGTATCAAGCTCAGCCATCCATGAAACCATTCTAACCTGTAGTCTCTTCACATGTTCTTTCAGACTCTCCAGTTTTCTGCTGACCTCCTCCATCTGCTCCTGTGAAAGCACTAGAGGAGCAATTATTGCTTTCTGCTCATCTCCTTTTGCCTCGTCATCCTGCCTATCCTCCTGCGACTCCATATTGTGCTCTTCCACTAATGAAAGAAAACAGGACAATTCACAATTATGTTAAAACATGAATTATGAACCAAGTTACTCACAGGGTTTAAGTGTAATACAAGGTTAATACCTTGTGATTGACTTCCATCATTTTCCTGCTTCCCCGGCTCTGCTCCGCTCTCCACATCAGGCTGGGCATTCTTGGACAGACAAGTACTTCCGACTAACAGTGTCTTCAAGGACATAACTGTGGGGCCATTGATGTAAGTGTATTGTTGTAAGAATACTGCTCATGCCAATATGGTACATTTAACACGACATTTATTGAAAATAATACTGATGAACGGAATTTCAGCTACCTACACATATATATAGTAAGATTTGTCATGCTAGGAAAATGGAAAGACCACTGACCTTCATCCAAAGCCACAGTGGCGGATCGTTCTGGAGGGGCATTGCTGTAACCCAGTGGGTCAAATCCATTGGCAGCTAAGCAGTCACTCAGTGAGGGCTGAGTGTGTCTGAACTTTTCATTCGTGAGGCTGTCCTTGAATTGACCTTTTTAATTACAAGATGCATCACAATCACAAAAGTGCTATAAGTTAAATTAAACACAATACGTTTCACACTTTCATTTTTTTTACCCCAGGGTCATTTGCCCTGAGACTTCAGTACATTTTGTGGCACGTGAATTTTTGGTTTTGAGTCAGGGAGCGGGTCCAGAGACCCGATCCCTGGTCCTCATGAAAATGGTGTCTGAGGCTCAGCTTTGTGGTGCGAGTGCTTGCACAAAGACCATTGTGAAAAACTGTCTCATGCCAGGCTGCATGGCTACAAATCTTCTTATATAATAATGGTCCGTTGCTTGCAGGTATTCCTGCACCATGACATGTCATGCATACATAACATGCTGTTCTTTTCCACTTAAAAATGTTACCAAAAATAAATAAATAAACAAAAAGCAAACAAATGAACATTTTTTTACAACAATTTTCAAGATTTGAACAATTATGCAAACCTATGTGCACAATAGAGATGCAAAGAATTACACAATCAATCCATGCTTCTGAAGAACTCTTCTACATTTAGAACAAACTGCAATTTTGAGCCCCTCCCACAAATAAATAGGTCCTGGGTGTATCCGGGCCAAACGTGAAAACACCAATTAATGACAAATTAGCATGAAATCTTACCAGAGTTTTTCAGCATGTCTGGTCCATTGTCAATGGGGCTGAGAGGGGGGCCCAGTCTAAAGAAGAGAAATGAGTCAGTGTGTGTAAGTGTTTGTGAAAACTATATTAACCTGTAAGCCTTTTAGAACTATTTTTAGTTGTGTTTGATGTGTATGTGTAGTTCACGTATGCCTAGAAATGGCCCTGATTACATGTAACCGTGTGCAAATTCATGTTCCTGCATGTTATTGCTAAACAAACAAATCAATATAAATAGTTTTCTGTAAGCTTAAATACTATTATTTCCTAAGTCTCAAACAGACAATAGAATAAATTACAATAAAAGCCAAAATATTAAACCAACATCATCAATGAACCTGTAGGTTATTGTATTATTTTTGTATTCGGTTATACTGTTGACTCATAACACTGTCTATAATCATTAATTTTTGTATTTGGTGGAATTTTATGTAATATATAAAAGTAAATCGCATTAGCCCTAGATAAGCTATATTGATAGAA
Source organism: Ameiurus melas (assembly GCA_012411365.1). NCBI lineage: Eukaryota > Metazoa > Chordata > Actinopteri > Siluriformes > Ictaluridae > Ameiurus > Ameiurus melas. Next base: position 15,235,428 of record CM022771.1, on the reverse strand, counting down.
AATGCCATTATAACAAGTGACAATAGCAGTTGGTAAACATGCAGACAGACATTTAAAGATCATATAAAATACTCACGAGGCACTATATGACAGTGCGGAGCTGCTACTTGCCATGCTGCCATGCCTCTTCCTTTCCAGCGTATGTCCGCCACTCTTTTTCAACTCCTCTACTGATGACTTTATCAAATCTGTCCATCTACAAGACAAAGTTGTGTGTCCATTTACAAACTACGGTACAGATTACTGTTCAATGTCTGTAAACCCTAGTGCTTTGCATTTTACTCCTAACAAACTCACGTTTTCCGTTCAGCAACAGACTGGGCCACAAGTTCATAGATCTGTGCTCCACTCTCCCAAGCAAAGATAACATAGAAGGCCTTATTATCTAAAAAAAAAGAGGAGAGAGTGAAAAAAGTATTAATGCAACAGTCTCACCTTCCTACCACTGAGACATGCACAGATGCATACGTGCGCGCACACTTACCTGTGGCCACATCTCGGAGGAAAGCCGAATCCAGCTTTATGATGGGGCTGAGCATTTGTTTGCCCTCCTGGGGAGCTCCAATACTCTTACTCTGGCATTTCAAGAGCATCCTATCATCTTGTTTCTGCAGAAGGACCAACAGGTCTCCCAGCAACACACCTTGTACATCTGGACACACATACATACACGTCAGTGTTACTAGGCCAAAATCACATTAAGAATGGTAATTCATTATCGGTCAAAATAGTACATTGATATGTGTGGTGCAAATAATACACATACTCAAACAATAGCAGTTACCTAGAGCTTTCTCCTTAGTCACCCTCCATGTAAGTGGCCCCTCGTAAACCATGCTTCTTGATGTCAGTTCAAAGCTCTGAAAGAAAGACTAATCTTTTAAAACCCAACATTTATACTGTTACATGATGCTGACTGAGTTCAGAGAGCCATGAGATAATCTCTTACCTTGTACTCTGTGTAGAGATCAATGCTGGGCTTCAGCCCTGAAGTGTCCAACCTGCGCTGATAGTCTTTTAAAGTCTTGTAAGGGAAAACAAGAGAGCATTATAAATCTTGCATTATGGTTAGGGAAAAAAGAGAGATAAAATATGTTAAATGAATTAGGGGGTTAGGACAAATATTTGAGTTATGGCATAGAGCAGGGGTGTAAAAAGTCAAATTACACTTAATCCATTGTCAAAAGCTATTCAGTAGACAAATAACATGTTTTATATAACTATTAAATATGCTCACTCGCTTTTATCAGAAAGCTACATTCTCAATGCACACAGATTGAACAGATATGAAAATAAGAAATCAGACTGCAATTGAAGTGTATATATTTTTCAAACAATTTAGTTCTTCTCAAAAATAAGCATGGTAATGGCATCCAATTTTTTTACATGCTATTGAATGATTATATAAAATTCTACATCAGCAGCACTTTTTTCAGAAGTGGAGGTTCTGGCCCTGTGTTTATAGCTCAATGTTGCACCCTAGTGGTATAACAGAGACAAGCTCTTTTTGTAACAAAGTCATTTTCATTTTGAAAATGAACTCTACATTTACATGATGGACCAGATAAGAAGCTTGATTGAGCCTGTCTGGGCCCATGGGCCATATGATTGACACCCCCAGGTTGAGACTATGCATTAGAGTTAAGAAAAAATTAAATGATATGGGTCATTTCTGAATTAATTCTTTAGTGCATGGTGAATATGGAAATATGGCAGTGTATGGAAAGATTAACTGTTCAGTATCACATCAATTTAAGTGATCGAGTGTTAAGCCAAAAAGTACTCATCTTTTATATTTTCAACAAAGCCCTTTATAGTCAAATAAAAAAAATTATTGACATTTTATTAAAATCAGAAAAAAAGCTTTTCGCTAAAAATGTTCCTACCAGAAGATTCTCCATGTATTTGACCTCCTCATTGACATGGTTTAGGATCTTACGGCAGCACTCAGCAGCCTGTTGGATATTTTCTTTCTCCACCACATCTTCTGTGAGAAGAAAACCGTTGCATACAAGTCATGAAATGGCAACTATTTACCACCACTGTTAAATTGGATAAAAGCAAGTTCATTGATACTACTGTATGCTTGAGAACACATCTAATTTTGATAGGCCAGCTATTGATTAACAAATGTCTATTGTGAGTTTTTCTCTATTTTATTCCTTTTTAAACTTCTGTCTGCTTTAGTATTTTATTCTGTAATCTGTTTAGATAGTGGCTAACTAGTGGGTTTTTTTGTGGTTTTCTGTATAGTATACATTTAAAACTTAATTCTATTGGGTGAGGGCGAGCTTCATGCTTTTCTTTGCTTTTAGTCTGTGTATTTTCTCTTATTTTTCTCTTATAATCTGTGTCTATTTTTTGCTCTGTTTTGGCTAGCATGATAACAACATAGTTGCTGACAGTGCATGCTGGGTGTTTGTCTGTACTTCTGTGTATTCTGTACTGCAACTTATTCAATGATTTTTCATACCATATTTCCCCTCTAAACACTAGGATTGCCACGATACTACAAACATATCTAAATACTATAGCTGAAGTATCACCATACTTAATGCATAATTCAAATGAACCAAAATATACCAAATTTACAGAAATACATAGATATCAATGAAAATAGACAAATCTAATTTTCCTCTTGAATACTTTATTAATGAGAATCAATAACTGGCTAGAAGAAAAACTCAAGAACAATCATACAGTTGGCAAGCAACTAATTCAATGCCACAAGAGCATTAATGTGGTTGGGCACTGATGATGGGCGAGAAGGCCTGGGCACAGCCCCAGGAGTTCTTCCACACCAACCATGGCAAATCATGTGTTTATGAAGCTCACTTTGTGCACAGGCGTCTTGTCATGCTGGAACATGTTTGAGTCCCTCAGTTCCAATGAAGGGAAATGGTAATGTTACAACATACAAAGACAATCTACACAACTGTGCTTTCTCAATTTTGTGGCAAAAATTAGGACAACCCATATGGTTATGTGTGTCAGATCTGTCCAAATATTTGGCCATATGCTGTATAACCTCAATTGTAAATACTTGCCCAAACCAAATAGTATGTGAGTACACCATTCACGGCTGTTCAAGGATTTTGGGATGCAACCCTGAATTCTCAGTGAATGTGTATTTGATGCTTCAGACTCACCTTGGCCCTGACCTGATGCTGTGCGAGTATTCAATATGAGTGAATAAATGAATGAACAAAATGAATGAATGAATGACAACACACAATAAAAAACATTCACAACACAAAAGATTTGTTAATGAATTCTTTGAAAACCAGACATGAGTTTTAACCACTTAAAAAAACAAAAAACAAACCTGTGCTCTTGGCAATGTTTTCCAACAGCAGTGGGTACTTTGTTAGTCTCTGCATCTCAATGGGTATGATGTCCTTCAGCTGTAATCTTCTGCACTGTGGCTTACTTTCAGCCTCCTAAAACACACAGACAAGAAAATATTCTTGTGTTATATGTATACCATTCCTCCAGGGTGGATCGTATTTACTCACAAGTGATGATTTTAATGCCTGCAAATATTAGTCCAATAACTCAATCTCAAATCAACTTAATCAGTCTAATTATAGTAAATTTCCTATGTATTCATGAAAAAAGTAAGAATTATGCTGGTGCTATTTCCTCCTGTTAAATCCAACGAGCAGATTCATTATTTGCAATATTGTTTAGCATCTTACACACCCTCACATAGTGATTCTGATATTAAATAATAGATCGCAACATTTTACAGACTGTTGACCAATGATCTGCATCATCCACAGGCGGAAATGTTGTGCATTACGTGCAAGTGTATACCAGTATGAAGGCATTGAATCGGGGATCTTTCTTCTGCTTGTTCTTGATTTGAACCAGAGTCCATGACTGCCGACTACAGAAACGAGCTGTGAGCTTCTGGAACCATTCACCCTCTGAGCCATTAAACTGTGAAAGAGTGTGAAAACACTGTCTTACGGTCCGATTTTTAATAAATAAAACCACTACAAAGCACGTAGATCACAAATACATCCTGCATAAGTTATGGTAAAACAAAATAATAAATTATCCAAATGACATAATAATCAAACGATATTCAAATCTTGTTTGGACAAATGATGGTTCTCACTCTGTTGAGCAGCGGAGTGCTGATATTTTTAACCACAAAGTTATCTTCTTGGCGTAGCTTCTTCAGATTCTCGTAGAAAGCATCTGAAAGTAATTTCCAATACATTTAGATGGCCATGTTGTTGTCTCTTTTTATTCAAACTTTAATAAGAGGTCATCCAAGAGAGGACTCACAGTGCATCTCAATAATCTCATCCAAACTAGGGAAGATGGTAGCCAGCTCAGTACTATCCACGATTGCCTCTCTTTCCAGTGGACGAGAAAACACTGTCTGCAGCACACTCAGCATGCGCACGTGGGCATGCTCTGTTGCAAACAACTCTGTAGGGAACATAGGACAGAAAACTGGAGTCATAATGGGATTAAAGATAACCCAAGGTGCAACATAATTATGCACTTTAGTAGAACTTATGTGCTAAACACAACAAAATGGGCAGCATGTTGGAGGAGCGAGTAATATCACTGCCTCACAGCTCTAGGGTCTCTGTTGAATCCTGAGCTCAGGTTACTGGTGTTTCAAAGTTCTCACTATGTCTGGGGGGGTCTCCTCCTACTGTCTAAATGGGTCTCCTCCCACTGTCTAAAAACATGCAGGCATGTAAATTGCACCTAGGTGTGAATGAGTGTGAGAATGTGTGCGCAAATGGTGCCCTGTGGTAACCCAGCTCCTTTGACCAATTTAAACTGGTGGTTACTTTTAAACCCCAACTCCATTCCCCTTTTTACCACAACAGGCTTGATTTGAAAACTTCTGTGCTAACCGGCACAAGATTTTACTTTTTAAGCATTTATAGATTTTACACTAGATTTAAAAAGGATTCACTACAGTGAATAAATATAGTTGTCTAGTTATATGGTTATACTAATATTAAATATACTGTATAGTTGTCTAATGTTAGGTAAGTCAAACATACACTGGTATGATTTTATGTGAACTTAAAACGTTCTCTGTTTACCTTCCATCAGAAAGTGAGGACATGGCATCAGAACCATCTTTTAAGCAGGAAAGTGGAAGTGGAGATAAGAGATGACTAAAGTGAGATTGGGAGAAGGGATGGGGCTTCCAGGCTGTGAATTAATATCAGAGATTTTTAAATATTTGGGCAACTGCCAATAAATCCAGATTCAATTGGCTCGTCTGCCGTTTTAATTGGGGGGGCGCTGTTGAGTAATTTTGAGCGATAATTTGTAGATTACTCCATGTTAAAAAAGTGTTAAGGTTGGCAGGACTGGAATCAGCTCTGGATCCAGCCCAGGATAAAGCATTTTATTTATTTATTTTTTATTACTTTATTCATTTAGCAGACGCTTTTATCCAAAGCAGTTACTGAACGAATGAACGATTGAATGAACGAACATACCTTGATTGTGTTCATGCACAACATTGAGATTTATGCTAAAATATAACTCCATGCATAGTAGAACCTATTTGTATGCAAGTTTAGGAGTTTTCCATAATAATGTAGGATGTAGCACTCAGTTAGTTTCTACCTTCATCCCCGCCCACATTCCATTCACACTGGGGTTTGGCTTTCTGGGAATACACATCCACTTACCATTGATGACTTCCTGTCTTTTAGTCTCTTTCTTAGTAAGTTTACTCAGAACCTCGCTGGAAGCCAGCTCTCTCCAGTTGGGCGGGTCCTGCTCTAATTCCAGGAGCCGGGGCTCTACTTCCTCTTGATGAGTTAATGAGCCAGAGGCATTGAGTACACAAGAGCCATCAGCTGGCAAAACTTGGCTATCCAAACTAGAGACAGTGAAAGCAAAATGTTAGAGAAAATTACAAAAAAGTTTTCACAAGTATTCACTTTCATCACGGTGTTCGGTCAATTTAGTGAATTATAATCTAGATTATTTAGTTAAAGGTTAAGAAACTGGTCAGTTAAATAGATCAATCATCAAGTTCCTTATGATCAACAGAATGTTACTGAATCCCTGCTGTGCATGTTCCTCCCAGGGATGTTTATAAACGTGTTTGCGTGGGTTTTTGCCACTGTGGTATTAACATGTTTCGGTGCATGTGCGTTAATTTATGGGTGTTCTAACACATGACACCAACTGAGGCTAATGTTTATGACTGTGCATATGCATATATATATATATATATATATATATAGAAATTTTGAGTAAAATCTGAGTGTTTGTGGTTTTATGTACATTTGTGCTTTCATGCAGTCTTACAAGGAAGGGTTGGAGGGCTGGGGGAAAGGTGAAGGGGGTTGGGAAGTGGAAGTCGACTGAAGGTCCACATCACTACGGGAACGAGATTGTTTAGCCCGAGTAGAGCCAACTCGGCGAGAGTGGCAGCGATCCACGCACAGACTCTCACTTCGGCGCACACTCCTGAATACACACCAGTTAGGGGTGTGGGGAGAGGGAAGGGTATAGGAAGAAGAGTACGACAGAGGAAAGGTCAAGAACAGGCGCAACAGGAGATGTTAGAGGGAAAAGAAAGGGACAAATGCCACAAGGAGGATAATGAAAACATGCATCAGTGAAAAGGAGAAAGGTTAAGGAAGAGAAAATACGAGGAGAGATAAATTATGACAGAAAACCAGTTTAGAACAGCAATCCCATATAGTCTCATAGTCACCACTTCAAGAATCTGGTGCTTCATTGAGCAAGCCTATTACACATATTTGACATAAAACTGAATACACAGCGACCTCTGTGTAGCAAGCAATACAGCTCTCAAGTTAGGAAATATTAGGTGTAGTTAATGGAGTTTCCAAATTACGCATACACACAAAGACACAGCTCAGATTATTCCACATAAAAACAGCTAAAACGGCACAACCACAAGGTCAAAGTTTGCTTACAGTAACTACAATGCAATCTGAAGTCTTTAAGGGCCAAAATATGACATGCCCCAGAGTTTCAGCAATGTTTAATCTGGTGTAAAAAGGTTCCAATATGAGAATATTTCAAAGTTGTTAAACTCGCCAAATTTTGCCTTATGCAATGTGACAACTATAATAAAGAAGAAGTAATTTTAAGTTGAGCTTAAAAGTATTCTTTTAGAACAGTTTTACAGGAATATTGTGGTGAGTTATATTCTACCACAACATAAGTGTGGTATAGGACATATGTTCTTCTGTATGTCTTATGAAAATGAGTGTGGAATCAGTAGCAGGCTGAAGCTGGCAGAATATCCATGTCTCAGTCATGAAGACCCACCTTGTCTTCCGTCTGTAAAATACAGGACAAGCAAAAACAGTTCTCATGGACAATTTCCAACCAATACATTATCAAAACCTAGCTCACACATGACCACTATAAAGAGCCACCACAAACCCAGTGAAAATTGAACCAAAATTGCCAGCACAAACTCAGCAAAGACGGAATCAAAAAAACCAGCAAAATACCAGCAAAAACTAGACAAAAATTTAAGAGGCAGCAAAGCAAAACAAGCTTCAATAAAGCAACCGCATACAAACAAGGCGACAGAAAGAACTAGACAAAGACTTCACAAACACAGCACAATAAATCTGGATGTGTGAGCTCACCAGCTGAAGATGCTCTCAGTAAATACAGTCAGTTTTTGCATATTCGACAAAGCTCTTCAACCAGAGCTTTAAAAATAAATAAAGAATACAAAAAGCCTGAAGCCACACTGTATTATTTTCTCTCTGTGAAGAAACAGAAGACAACTACTACAAAGAAAAACAGCATGAACAAATGCTATTGGTAAGCTTTCAATATAAATATTAAACAAGTAAGACAAGTAAAAAGGAGGACATGAAAGAGAGATGAATGTAGCTAGAGAAAGGACAGAAGAAAGGGGGATTGGAGGTACGGTAGGGAACTGAACATTTAAGCATACGAGCGTAGGGGGACAAATTGGTGCAGTTCTGTGGACATGGAGCATAGACAGCATCGCCAGCAGCGGCAGCAACAAAGAGCACACGGCAGGTACTCAGGAGTGATGGGGTTTTACCACTCTCCCTCAGTCACAGCACAGTGAAGTACCTTAATATGGTGAGCGTTAACTAATCTCTTCCTATTCAAACACTGACATCCATACTGCATTAAAACAATTACCCCACCTAGTTCTCTGTCTGTCTAATTCAGGTTTAAGGCTGTGTTAAGAGGCTCAGAGTTATTATTAATCCAAACTACCTGTCCTTCTCATGACTCTCTTCTAAAGGCATGTCAGTAGAAGGTGAAGGATCCCAGACAGCAATGCCAACATTGGAGCATGCAGGAGATACGTCTCCACCGTCTGATACAGACTGGTGGTCCGAACGACTGCTGGACTGGCCTGTGGAACAAACAAGCAAGAAAATAAATGCTAGTAAATAAATCTCTCAAAGCCTCCAGGTTCACAGACCATTAGTGGATATTTATATAGTAGCACGGGTCACCATGAGCCAACATAACAGCTTTAAGTTTCTCTTCAAGAAGCCAAAACATCTGGCTTTCAAGTCAAACTGTACTGTTCAGCAGTTTCATGCACAGTAACATAAAGCACATTGACAAGCTAGGTTTCTCTTTAAAACTTTCTGCTGATGGCATGATTGTTGTGATTGAATCTCAAAACAAAAACTCTGACCTCACATTTCAAAGTATATACTACGAAGAGTAGTGCTCCAAACAGATCATTTGGAAAGATTAAGTTTTTTATAAGAATTCAAAGTTACAGTAATAGTAAAATTACAGAGCTCCCCTAGTGTCAGGTAAGGAAAAAAAAAACAGCCATGTGTAATCCGTGCTCTCAGATTAGTAATCAGTGCCCACAGTTTTGTAATCCGTCCCCTCAGATTGGTACACCGTGCGCACCACGTTAAAGTTGGGTTTATATTGTGCGCGTTTTACAAACCTGACGGCACGGATTATGAATCTGTTTTATTGTCTGTTTATTTATATTTTTCTACAATGTCCATTGTAAAAAGTGCTATATGAATAAAATAGAATTGAATTTAAGTATAAATCAGCCTTAAGGGGATACGTGGATCAAAACCAAGCCAGCAAAATACCTTCCAGGGCAAAACAGAGTTTCTGTTTTTTCCTTTAATTTTCTCACTCATTTGTGTGCTATTTTCACGTTACATACCTTATATATACACACACACTTCCTACCTGTCTCAGGCTGGGAAGTTTCAGGGCTAGAAGTAACAATAATGTTGTTTGGCATCTCACTGCTCTCTGTGCAAGGCCCCGGCACAATGGATTTGCGACCCACGATGGGTAATGCACTTCCATCTGCAGTGGAGGCACGATGTGTTGTGATGCTCAAATGATTCTTCCGTTCATTACTCCTCTCCTTATCACCTGAGAAAGAAAGAAAAACAACAGAAATAGTTAGTAACTAATTAAACCACAGGGAAAATACAGTAATTCCACCAGTAATAAAAATAAAAAAGGGTCACTATTTTTTCCCCGGCATGCAGACCCCTTTAGTATAACGGAAAATAGGAAAGGGCTTGTCACAAGAACAGTAGAGGCTAGGAATTTTGGAAGTAAATACACTTATTGAGGAAAGAATATGAGACTAAAATCACATGCAGAGATAGTGTTAGTCTCTTTCCAGACAAAGTTATATTAATACAAGTACTTACAAATGTATTATTTATGTCTTAAATATTGACAAAATACTCAAGTAAATGTCTTTGATTTCAGTTACAGGTACGTATACATACACAGATCAAACCAAACACCATTATTGTGTATAATTTGGAACAAGCAAACATGCATTGATTTCACGTTTTGATTAGTAAGGGGTAGACCGTGTAAGAAAAGGAGTGACTACACAAAGTGATCAAACCAGTGTACCTTCATTGTCCAATCTCACTTTGACCTCATCTGCAAGAGGAAACATTGCAACAAACATGTTCCTTTAAGTCCTGCAACACCTTAACCTTCATAATGGTCTGTGTACTATATACAAAATATCTTACAGCAGATCTGGTGCTGCTACAATTCAAAACTGGATTTGTTTAAGAGAGAGAACTAATAATTCTGCAACATGCTGATCATCAACACAGTAGCACAACCTTGAAAGTATTTGCATGGAGGTTTGCACTAAACTCAACCGGTTAAGGCAGTGTTTCTGTTAAGGGCGAGGTAGGGTTTCATTTCATTTCATATGTTGTACGAAGCCAACAATAGTACAACTGCTTGTATTCACACTGGTTAATATAGGTCTGAGCTCAAAACGCTCAGAATACATCACAGACAACACTTACATCAAAGAAACAGCAAATGCTGAGTAAAATGAGTCAAAGCAAAATGTAAAATCTTTGCATTCTACAGTTCTAGAGTTTGCACCATCACTAAATTCTCATATCTATGCAAAACTATTAAATACCAATCCATACGTACTGCTGCCTCCGATCCTCAAGATACTGAGGACCTTGGACTTTTCATCCTTCTTTTGAACCTAAACAACACAAATGCACTTTGTGAATAAAGTAAAAGTCAAAACACACACAATATATTTAAAGAAAACTTGATGCAGTTCATACCGCTGAAGCAAGGACACTGAAAGGTGCTTACTTAAAAGTTTACCCAATTTTAAATAATTTCACTTACAACTATAATATACAGAATATTATAGGAAGTCTGCCAGAAAGCGTGTGGTGACTGTGACTAGTTGTACCTTTCTCCTGAAAAATCCTTTGCCCTTCTTGCTGTCTGGTGCTCTGCTCTTCACTCCCAGATGCTTCATGTAGGAAGCCACTGCTCCAAAGATGGCAGAACTAATGGTGGAGTTACAGAGAAAAGAATATTTGTATAGTAAAGTAGAGAGAAAAGAATATTAAAAAGATTTCATGCATTTAATGATTAGGAATAAAATTCTCCAAATGTGTTAGAGAATGAAAAATGTAGTACTGTCCTTTCAGAATAATCAGGAATTAAATCCTGTCATTTCCTATTCTTTCTGGCTTTTTCTTTATGATAAGTCATATAATTAATACATTTTTTAGATACACCCTAGTAGCTTGAAAATGTTACACAATGAATGACATTTCCATTAGATGTGCCAAATTCATTCGTAATGCTGAATATTTATGGACTATATTTACACTCTGCATGGTCAACTACCCCAAAAAAGAATGAATAGATAGATAGATAGATAGATAGATAGATAGATAGATAGATAGATAGATAGATAGATAGATAGATAGATAGATAGATAGATAGATAGATAGATAGATAGATAGATAGATAGATAGATAGATAGATAGATAGATAGATAGATAAATTCCACTCTTGTTGCACATTTACCACCATTTTGTAAGAGACGCAGACAAAAAGAGAAGATTCAACATTTAACACCATTTTGGCTCCTATAGCATGATTAAGCAAAATTAAGAACAGGAAATAAGTTTTGCTTTTTTTTTTGATTACAACATTGAGCAAATCTACGATAGTGACAGAGTAACATTATTATCATGATACAAAAGCAAGACAACTCACCATTTATCTTCATCTGCAACAATCGCAGGGCTGGAATTGAAACAAGTGACATTTTTTAATATTGCTGGATCACAAAACTGCATTTAATACCATTTAAATTTTACTTTAAGAAAACATTTTTAAAACTTGGACAAAGTAGCACGTCAGGGTATAAACAGGGTAAAACATGATGTCCCTCTAATATTCACATGCAAACATATAATAATAATTTACAGTAACAGTCTGTTTGGGTTGGGTTTGTCAGGACTTTTCTGAGACTCTCTCATGCGCCATCTCAGGTAAATTGTATGCCATCACACCCCAGTGTAGAGAAAATAAAGTCTGACCGCCTACGATCACAGTGTTGAGAAAAAACTGGAGGCAGTACATTGAGGAAACTTCCAAACATCTAACACTGTGATCACTAAAAAGAATAAATAAATGAAAATTAATTCTAGAAAGCTGGTCAGAGTGAGAAAGTCCAAACTACATTTGAAATGTTTAAACTAATGACAGTTACCTTTTTTTTTTAAACCTCTGCTTAACAGGTAAGGTATTTATTTCTAATTATCTACTTAGCAAATGACAATCACAGTCCTTGTTTTGGAGTTTGTGGCTACTGTTACCTAATTGTAAAGTTGTTAAAGTTGTACAGTGGTGTTGGAAAGTTTGTGAATTTTCTACATTTCTGCATAAATATGACCTAAAACAGCATCAGATTTTCACACAAGTCCGAAAAGTAGATTAAAAGAACCCAATTAAACAAATGCAAAAATATTATACTTGGTCATATTTTTATTGGGAAAATTATCCAATATTACATATCTGTGAGTGGCAAAAGCATGTGACCCTTTGCTGTCAGTATCTGGTGTGACCCCCTTGCGCAGCAATAACTGCAACTAAACGTTTCCAGTAACTGTTGATCAGTCCTGCACATCACATCGGCTTGGAGGAATTTTAGATCGTTCCTCAGTACAGAACAGCTTCAACTCTGGGATTTTGGTGTGTTTCCTCACATGAGCTGATTGCTTTGGGTCCTTTCACAATATTTCTATTGAATTAAGGTCAGGACTTGGCTTGACTATTTCAAAACATTAAGTTTATTCATCTTTAACCATTCTTTGATCTTGCTTCATGACCCACTTTCTCTTGACATTCAGATCACAGACAGATGTCCTAACATTTTCCTTTAGAATTCGCTGGTATAATTCAGAATTCATTGTTCCATCAATGATGACAAGCCATCCTGGACCAGATGCAGCTAAAACAGGCCCAAACCATGAGAATACCACCACCATGTTTCACAGATGGGATAAGGTTCTTATGTTGGAAGGTAGTATTTTCCTTTCTCTAAACAGAACACTTCATTTAAAACAAAAGGTTATATTTTGGTCTCATCTATCCACGAAGCATTTTTCCATTAGCCTTCTGGCTTATCCACATGATATTTACCAAACTGCAGATGGGCAGCAATGTTTTATTTGGAGAGCAGTGGCTTTCTACTAGTAACCCTGCCATGCACTCAACTGTTCTTCATTGTCCTCCTGATGGTGGATTCATGAACATTAGCCAATGTGAATTGGCTAGTTGGCTTTAGTTATTTAGAAGACGTTTTGTGCCTTTGTGAACTATTACACGTCTTGCTCTTGGAGAGATCTTTGTTGGTTGAACACTCCTGGGAGGGTAACAATGATCTTGAATTTCCTCCATTTGTACACAATCTATCTGACTGTGTGTTGGTGGAGTCCAAACTCTTTAGAGATGGTTTTGTAATCTTTTTCCACCCTGACGAACCTCAACAACTCTTTCAGATGTTCTCAGAAATCATCTGTATTTATGCAATGATACACTTCCACAAACATGTATTGTGATGATCAGCCTCCGATAGATCCTTCACTATCATCCCATGGATTGAAAACACCAGAATCTAATTTCACCTTCAAATTAACTGCTAATCCTAGAGGTCCACATACTTTTGTTACTAACAAATATGTAATATTGGGATTATTTTCTTTAATAAATAAATGATCAAGTATAATATATTTGTCTCAATAGTTTAACTGGGTTCTCGATGTCTACTTTCAGGACTTGTGTGAAAATCTGATGTTTGCAGTCATATTCATGCTTAACTGTAGAAAATTCTAAAGGGTTCACAAACTTTCAAGCACCAGTGTACTTTTGTTTGTACATTTGTTCTTTGCACTTTTTAACTTCAAACGTAGTGTGAGAGCAAGTCGACTAGTTCTCCTGGTGGGTGTATTTTTCACTTGACCTTTTTCTCCACTTTGTGTTTTAGCTAGCAAACTAATGTTAGCTGGATAATTCCCAAACACTGTGCAATAACGCTGCATGAATAGAAATTGACTGGTACTGGTTATTGCCAGTCTAGCTTCTATCCAGTGCTACTTCTGCATTTACGAGGACTTCTCCTAGCGAACTGCCCAGATGATAGTCAGCGAGTCACACCTGCCACTCTTTCAGCTGAAATAAGCATTAATATCTATCACCCAGTTACGGTCATGCTAATGACTTTATATTCTCAAAAGACTCCTGTAATACTGAGGAGAAAATGAAATCAGCATCACAAAATATTATCCTCAGAGTTATGAACGCTTGGGCTGCATCCCAATCTGCAGCAATACTCATTAGTCATTACTATTTTATCATACTGTTTAGTTTGTAACAGGCCATTTGAGTATCCTGACTCAAACTGCGATGGTTGTCTAAAGAACTGTATTTGCCTTTGTGAGATATTTTGGGATACTGCGCCTCAGTAAACCACTCTAGTCTGTTTTAACAGCCTCGCCTTGCAGCCTGGATATCCTTAGCTTACCCTTTCCATCACTCTGGCAAACAGCCAGAAAGAAATAACTTCCTGCCAACGTGTCTCTCCTGACTTCGTCAGCTCTCAAACTCTTCCTCCCTTCTTTATTCCATATCCTTCCCTGCCACTCTCTTTATTAGCAAAGTGGGCATTTTTTCCCTCCAATTACATTAAGTGTTCATAAAAACACAAACACCAGAGTAGCATTTTTCTCCCCAATAAAACAAAAGATGAGGCAAATGACATATTAATCTGGAATGATTAGCACAGTTGTGTTGACCTCTTTGATATCATCAGATACGGCCCTGAATCCCTGCCTGTCAGCTGAATACACATACACACAATCACTTTCTGTCAGTAAATTGAGAATGTTTTGAGTTCAGTGAAATAAAATCTATCACCATATTTTCGACTTACATTAAACAAGTACATATTTGAATCAGTTAAGTAAATTTGTAAGGGACGCCAGCAAAAATATTTCAGCCAGAAAAGGTCAATTATGCCACTTTTGGATTTTTGTCCAAAAGAGAGGGGGGAAAAAGACAATTCTTTTTTTCATTATTCATTCTTTTTAAAAGATTAAATATGTATACAAATATAAAGTGTCAAATCTAAGATTTAAAAAATAACGTTAACAGTAATTAAAAAGTGACTAAATAGGTTGTTTTGCTTTAGTTTCTTTTTGTCACTCTCCTGCTCCAGTCACTACAGACGCATTCCAAGACTTAAGCAGAAGAAGAATAACAGAAAATGTTGGCCATGTGGACATTACACAACTGGTTTGAAAACAGGGCAGACAGGGCAGTGGTGGCTCAACGATTACGGCTTTGGGTTTCTGATCAGAAGGAAGGTCCGCTTGAGCAAGGCCCTTAACCCTCTCTGCTTCAGGGGTGCCTGACAAAAATATTTCTTCTTAAAAAAAAAAAAAAAAAAGATTATACTGAAAATGTGCTGTTACATAGAGTGCTGTGCAAAAGTCATAGGCACTCGTTTTAGTACACATTTTGTTGTAGATATTTATTTTATGTATTCTGAATTACTGAGTCAGTACAAAACATTTCAGATTTCCAAAATTACTTAAAAAAAGTTTGTATGTCAGTAAATAAAGCAATATATGTAAGAGACCAGTTTTCATGCAAAAAAAAGAAGCATTGCGACAGTCAAAGCTATTTTCCTTATAACTGCACAAATTGTACCTGAGACCACTATATATGTGTATATATAAGTAAACGCCAAATATTGACTTCGTTTAGTTTATTATTGTATGTTGTAGTATCTTTCTATTATGTAGAAAGACTTAATTTCATTATTTCCGAACTCATCTTTACTCTTCATCTTTAGAGCATTTTTTTTGCATGTGCATCATTAGAGCATTTCTTAGCAAGTCTTTTACAGTACTGTGTGTATGAATGTATACATACACATACACACACACACACACGTAGTGCTGCTGTGACGCCCTCCCACCCTCTCCTTAAAACTGAAATGTTGGAAATACTCGTGTTGGTCATTTTCAAGACTTTAGTTTCAAGACATTAAATCAGAATTTAAAAAAAAAATCTAATCACAATTGTGGCACAGTACCATGCCCCCATAACCCTTTTACAATCTTGCTGAAAGGGATGAGTTGCCTACATCCATAACAAAATCTCTAACAGCCCAGTTTGGGATCTCCCCCTGGTGCTGGAGTCCCTTGAGGCCCCTCCTGCAAGATGACAAATTGAAATGGCTGTATGTGAAAACTGCCTTTTGGCCAACAATAGGATTTCATGCACCCCACACCACAGAAAAACACAGGGGCATCTTACGTGATCATCTAGAAGGGAATTATACTGTAGTGTGGCCCAGGCTTATTACGTGTGGTGGTAATTCCTCAGTGTGTCAAATAAGGCTTGCAAAGAGTAGGACATGTGACAGGATTTGTATAATAAGCATTGCTCTGCTTTTGCAAAACTCTCTCTTATGTACATTACTCAGTGAATATTTTAAGCTCATTAATATTTCTGAGTGTACTCTGTTCAAAATAATTCTGACAGGGTTGTTAAATTCTGAGTTCTGCTCTCTCTGGTCTGGAGTGCCCCACTTGACTATACAGTGGCAGGCTTGAGTCCTCTAAAATATATGTCCACTCCAGACAGTAAATCCTAATCCATAAAATTATCCATGGCTATCAGTGGCTCAAATGCACCACAGTCATGATAGGTTATTGCACATAATATACAAATAACTCCCAAAAGCCATAAATCATTCATCATTAAAAACCAATACAAAAATGTATCCAGTGCATATAGAGTGAAGCAAACAACATTTTGACCATGCATAAAGTGTATAAACTCACTTGGTTTCAGTCAACTTCTCTAGAAGTCTCTCAGCCACTGCTTTTTCCTTCATTTCTCTGGGAACACGGTCTGTTGGATAGTGATTCTCCACCTCAGTCAGCTCCAGTTCATTAGGGGTCATTCCCATCATCCTCTTCTGCCTAATAGGTTATATGGTTGGACAGACATGAAAGTAGAGCTGAACAATATATCATGCCAGAAACGACACTGAATGTTAAGAGAACATGACAAAAGCTGCTCCAACAAATAAATGAATTATTTGTTTAATCAAACGTAGATTTAACCAGTATGATGAACTACTGCCCATCTAAACACCCCTTTGTTTTTGTTGTTTAATTTTATTGATCACAAAAAAGTGCAATGCAAATTTTCTTAATGTTGTTCAATCCTACAAGAAGGTTACATTAACTATTTAATAGTCACTCAACATCCAAATTATTAGGAACACCTGTACGCATGCACAATCATTCAGTTATCTAATCATCCAATGGTGGAAAAGTGTGGTCTCTGTGACTTTAACTGTGGTATGGTTGTTGGTGCCAGATGGGCTGGTTTGAGTATTTCAGAAACTGTGGACCTCCTGGGATACTGAAATATTCAAATGGTCAAGTTAGTTACTCTAAGAATGATCTATAACTATGATAGGTCCAATCCTGCACTGAACTAAAGTATATGCTGGAGAGTCTGAAAAAATCAGCTTCTATTTTTAAAAACAACTATAAAGGGCATGTGTGTTCAGAGTTGTGTGTGTGAGATAAATTAGTAAATGATTCAATTATAAGCTATCACTCGTAAACAAAACTTTTCCGATGGCTTTTGTCTTCAAAAACATCTACATAGGACGGTGGTCTAATTCTGCACTGTATTCTGCCAGCTAGTCCTTTACATTTAAGTTGCCCGGAGTCTATATTCATGATAGTGTTCGAAACATGGACATAATTATGCAGACTAAATATTTCAAGCAGAATGTAAGCATGCCCCACATCATAAGATCATTATATCTTTGATCACACTAGTGTGATAATCCTTCCCTGACCTGAAGTCTTCAAGCTGCCGCAGAATCTCCAGGGTTTGCACCTTCTGCATTTCCATAGCAAATCGCTTCTGCTGGTCCTCATTGATTAGGTCTGGACGAGTGCGGTCTGGAACACACAGAAAACATAATGAATAAATTTCAAACATAATGAATAAATATTTTCAAACACTGCATCCAAAAGATGAAACACAATCCAAATAAAATAATGGCAAGTTAAAAAGTTTAAGGTGTTAATCATTTTAATAAACATTATTTAATATCATTTTGATAAAAAAAAAAATTATGTTAAAAATCATCATGTCTTGAACCTCTTGCATTAACACTAAAAACAATTCAAAATAATTAGATTTAGTTATATATTTTGTTATGAGGAATTTATGAATACAAGTATGTGTACAACTGTGTGCTAAAGGTTTTCTCAAAAGATATATAAAAAAACATTACAACAGTAAAAAAAAAAGGTGCAGTAGTATAATTTTGTTATAGTCAGCTTACCTAACTCGTATGCTATTTGGGGTGGTATAGTTACTCTGAGAATCTGAAAAAAAGAAGAAGAAGAAGAAAAAAAAGATACATACACAAGGCAAGAAATCATGAAGCCGATGTTGAAAAGAACATTATTATATTATGACGATATAACTACTGTTACTGTGCAGTGCACCACTAGATGGTCCTACAGCTCCAAAAAGTTCCAGCCAATGTTATTCAGAGATCTAGCATTCCTGAATTACATTCCCTGACTGAACACATTTTTCACCTGGCTGAAATATACTGGATCAGGCTCGCACAGGTAATGAAATGACCAAAAAAAAGGTTCCTAACTCCTGGGGTTCCCTTACACTTCATCCAGTTAATTATTAAGCTCTGGTCCTGAAAAGACCAGGTGTGTTTGATAGAAGGAAATTTTCTGCAAGGAGAATCAGGAGTTAAGAACCCAGGTGTTGAAGAAAGACAAAGAAGTGAAGTCATTCCCCCATTCAGATGTTGGCCAGTAGAGAAGAGAAGAAAAACCAATTAGCTCACAGACTAAATTAAAAACATGGATTGCAAATGAGATGATAACAGATTGGAAACTGAGGACAAAAAAAAAAAAGATAATGCGACACAAACTGTGTTGAGAGACAGACAAAATACTTTAAATGATAAACAGGTATAAATTTCCACTACTATGCACTGTGATTTCAGCATGCATTTTCACTCACTGCTCCTTTATCCAAGAAATTGTTGTAGAAGTCCGCAAAGTGTTTCTTGGTCTCTTTGGTACTGAGGCTCCTGAAGAGGTCAGCATGCAGGTAGCACAACTGTGGTTGGATAGACAGACATATGCAACATATTACAAAACTATCATACTTATACAAAAATGATTCATGCTTCAATTAAAATATAATCAAAATGCTATTTCCACAAACACTAATATTAATGCCACCCTTTACAATCAATCATGACAGCATCTAAATCTGTCCGCTTTTATGTTGAATTGCTTTCATTTAGTTCAAAACATTAAACCTAGGATCAAGCTCTAGGACCATACAGGTGATTTTAAATTTAAGCCAAATTCAAGCTTTCCACATTGTTCTTAGTCAGTGATAATTTCTGATAGAGGTGAAATTCTGAAAGGTGATCTTGAAGTTTGTAAATTCACTGATTATGGGTTAATGGGATAATTCACTGATCTCGTTTATCAATCTCTCAGTAAAGTTGTGTAAATATTTTCATCGTGCAAACCAAACTAATTTCCACAAAAGTTTCAGTAATACTAACTTTCTTCATAGTCATAGTTTCTTTAAAACCATTAAAATGAAACAAGTTTTGCTTGAATGTGTGTGCAATTGAAACAAATATGTTTAGTAAACTTGTCAACATAATCCGCATATAAATTTGGAATAACTCCAAGCCCATCAATCGAAGTTTACATAACTTCTCCTTATTAAGTTAGGAATCTCCTTATATGCAAACTGACAAACTCGGGAGCTCTTGCAGGACATAAACGTTTGTCATGAAATCACCACATTCCTTTTAAATGCTGAATAAAATAATTCATATCCATGTTGACAAATGAGGCCCTTTGATCAAATTTTCTGCAATGAATTTTGGAATGAATTTAGTAGAACAACTAGAGCATATCTAATACTATCCAAGACCGTCCTCATTTGTAGACTGTCGAGTAAATAAGTACAGCGTTGCTATTAAAAGAGGAGTCAAAGCCTCAAATCCTGAAAAATAAGAGGGGGCGGGGGGTGGAACAGGGAAAATATTGACCTGTTGAGTTCAACCAGAAAAGCAGATGTTCCTTCAGTGTGCTTTGCACATTATAAAATCAGCCTTTCAAGCAGAATAATCATCAATTTACATTCCATGTCTTAAATTTATAACTATAACCATATACAATCATATTGTATAAATGTATAACTAGGACCAGGTTTAGAACCAGCAGAATAATCATTTGAGGAAATTCAAAGTGAAGAAATGGGCAAGAAGCCAATAAATATTACACGAGGGACATTCATTCTTTTTGTACCCATAGCACCCAAAGCAGAACTGTATGGTGTTTAAAGGATTTACATAAATGTGCACTACTAGGAAGATAGAGTGGCTAGCGTGTGCTGTGTTAGGGAACAGTACCTCAGGAGGGTCACTTGTCAGCATGCAAAATAAAGGGAGAGATGCTCATGCTTCACAAGATGATTCAGAATAAGCCTTAAAATCTCTTAAATATAAATTGTCACACATCACCACACTATAGGGAATATAGTGACATAACGCAGCCTTAGTCAAAATTTTAAAAAGGTGCATGTTTTAAACATTCAAATTAAACAAACGTGCTTGATGCATCATACTTGGGCCATGTGAATAGTATATGTAGAAGCTTTTGGGGTTCTTAGAATTATACAATAATAGATAAAATGATAATTATTTGTTCAGATTTAGAAATTTTAATCTCAATTATTCAGCCAATTTGGAAGCAAAATACAAAACCTTACTGCACTTAATCATTTTAAATAAACAGTACACAACATTTTCTCAAATACTTTATGAGGCCTAAATACCAAATGTAAATTGATGAAAGAAAACAAGCATGCTAATTAGAAACACAATTAGAGTCTAATAAATAAATAAACCACCACAGAGTGCAACCAAACACGCTGTTAAAACACATGAAACTGGAGCTCATGCAGCAATATAAAAAAGCACATGAAGAAAGGAGACTTACCCTAGATGTTTAGTATGAGTGCAAGAACAGCTTTTTATAACGCGAGTCATGTTTGGGTATTAAAGTTTGCTAAATTATGACCACCGTAAATACACAGAAACTGAAATATTTTGCAAAGCATGAGAGCGGGACTAGGATAACGATTGTGGCAAAGTGCCAATAATTTAAAAAGCAATGCACTCTGGCTCATGCAAGAATGCATAATTTGAATAAAAATACATACATACAAACAAAAACGCATGCTTGTTGATGCAGAAAGACTAACTGAGGTTTGTTGTTAGTGTCTAATAATAACACAATGATTCATCACACATCACATGGGGTACGTCACGTGCATCTCAACTTCTCACCAGAGGAGCACAGTCAAACTGAAGGATGACGTGATGGAGGAAGACCAGCAGGTGGGTTGGTTTGTTTTTCAACAGTTCGATACTGGTAAAATGACTGCACTGATCATCCACTGTCTGAAACACACCAGGAGAACACGAGAGAAGCAACAAGATTAACATGAATCAACAGTCTTTGCTCGTCAGGGTATTCACAATGAATTACTCATATTGCCCCCCTTTATAATAAACAAATAAATAACAATATACTCAGAAGGAATAAGTGGCTCACCAGGTCCAGATCATTCTCAAAGTCCTCATCCTCTGCTCCGATTATGTTTCTGGCTGGATTAGAACAGTGAGCTCCTGATAACCCCCGCTTCAACAGAGAGAGAAAAGGTTCACACTTACATTACTAACTTATACATAGTGTAATCTCTTTCTTAGAAGAAGTTCACTCCATCCATTTGTTCTTGTAATCCAATTGCCAATTTAGCCAGTTGATTGACTTCTTTTTTTCTTGATAGCTTACCCTAATCACTATTATTTTCATTAGTAGTCAGTCAAGCTGAATGCATAGGCAAACTTGATCTTTAATCATTTATATATGACAAAAGCTTTCAACTAAAACTTAACAAACATAAGCTGCTGTGTATCTCTAATTATAATGTATGCAGCGCAATTCAAAGGAAGAGGTAGGATGTACTGCATCCATAAGCAAGAAGCAAAAATATAAACGTGCATTCAATCAAAATCTCTTATGTCATTACCAGCAGATTTGCATTTTCATACAATAAACACCAGTAGAGCTACACTAGGTTTATGTACTTATTGCAGAAACCACATCTAAAATAAAAACATTAAATCATTCTGTACTAAAATATTTATCCTACATTTCAATGGTACAGATAAGGGATCAATGTTTTTGCCCCGGAATACAAGTCATTTAATATTGAGTACCCGCCGATCCGATTGTATTTTCCTAGTGCTACGTGCACACTTCAAGTACATTAAAGTAATTATAATCAATCAATTGTATATGCTGGATAATTTAATAGCTCAATGCATTAAGAAAAAAATAAAAAAACAGCAACAGCCTGAACCCAAGCTGTTCCATATAGTAAAAACACATTTCATTAAGGATCTTATCAATTAAGAGCCATGGCTCTCATGTTAACAATTACAGGAGAGGAAATTCCTCTCTCCGTTTAAAAGTATCCTCCATTGTGTTTGTCATGGTTATGGGTTATGTCAAAATCGACCCGGGACTACATCACCCATCAGCCCAAGCATGTCACATGACACTTTTGTGCTACCTGTAATCAGGGGTGCTGACACAAAAGGGGTGCTGACACAAAAGTGTCATTTAAGTCTAGCTTCTGTGGGTTTCTTGGTCAAGCTTTTGTTGTTAACTTGTCAAGCACATGTCGTGTGTGCACCACAGCCTTAGTAACAGTATGCCTGTTTTGCCTCGATTCTCGTGTTTATAAATAAACATAAACATATAAATATGTTTATGGTACTGGTTTTCACAATTTTTAAGGTTTGTTTCAACACTTTACACAATAAATATCTGAACTTGTATCTGTCTTCGCCTCGTTACGCAAGTGTTATCTTGGTGCAGCCTTTGCCTGAATCACCCGAGTGAACACCCTGTATTCCGCTGAGTGTTTAGTTTTTAGGTCCCGTATCAAATTGGTAGTATTGAAAGCAGCTCTGTCGCAATCGCTTTGTGAAATGCTTCTATTGTAGACAATATTTGTACAAAAGACTAGGACCCAGAAAAAAAGAAAAAAAAAAAAAACATGACTTTTCCCAACACAACTAGATCCATAGCACACATTTGTGAATAGTAATGCTCCGAACGATCGGCCGCCAGTTGGTATTGGCTGATAATCACATTCTATAACTCGATCAGCAGTCTCAAAATTTGGTCGATCCTCAGGAACTGATTGCAATTTGATGACGTAAAACATGCGAGGACGCAAAACACATGATGATATTAAACTTTAGTGCTGCAGTCATGTCATCACCAGAGTGGAATTATTACCAGGTCTCCAGTAAATGTTCATTGTAAAATTAATATTTGTTGTGCTTATTTGTTGTGATTCACAATTAAAACAACAATCTACAACATTACTGCAAATAATATAACCAAGACAACATTTGTTGTATTACTTTATTTCTGGGGGAAGAAAAAATGGGGGGGCGGATCACGATGACAAGAAAGCAGTTATCCATGTCAGCTACTAAAATCAGGCGCATCCTTATTTGTGAACTTTTTACTCTAGTAGCCGATGACAACACTTGCTTACATTTCACATTTATTAATTTAGCAGACGCTTTTTTTCCAAAGCAACTTACAAATGAGGAAATACAAGCAAAGCGATAGATCAAGCGGAGAACAATACAAGTAGTGCTATCATACAAGATTTCTCAATTGAGTTCTAGAAAAGCAAAGTGTGCAGAGTAGAGGTAATTTTTAAAAATGTATTTATTTATTTTTTTTTTATAAAGGATTATGTTGGGTTGGTGTTTTAGGCGTAAACTATTGCATAGTGTTTTTTGTGAGTACTGGATTAACATTTTATGTGACTTTCAGTGACAAGATTTTTCCATTACCTTCCAGATTTTATAAAAATTTTATTCATAAGCATAAACAAATATATTTATAAATTACCGTAATAAGTAATCTAAATTACAATTTTGCCTAATCTGGGGGTATTATTAGAATTGTATGCCTTGTTTACCTACACATTCTTGTTTAACGCACCAAATAAAAATTTAACCCAGCAAACGATTGACGTTTACAGAAAGTGGACAATTGCCATATTCAGATCATTTTATTTACATAGCTGCTTATTCACTTCTAAAATCGGAATAACACTGAATATAACACACTTTTAGACACTAATATCACCGTTTGTGTCGATGATGCAACATGATAAATAAGGGTGCAACAATAAACAAATTCGATACGAACATAAAACAAACACTGCTTGAATGTGTCTCCGGTTTCCATTTCCAACTGATTAAAACATTCAACATTATAAAAGTCCAACATCTGAAACATAATAGTGGTACATTGTGTGATCCGTTCAGACTCTTTGCAGATATATTGACTCAAGAGCATTGTATAGAATGATACAATCCAATACATTATATTGTTACAGCCCTTATATTTAACTGTGGGCAAACCGGGCAGACATCCCAGCCTTAACCACAAGGTCACCCAAAAGTTATCTGGCCACCAACACATGCAAGGTGAGCATATAGACAGAGCATGCAGTTCTCCACTTTTTTGCTGAAGTGATTGCTAACATAAAGGCAGTTTTCAGAGAGGTCATATCAGTTTGAAAACTTGCATAGGCTTGTAAAGAGGGGCCTAAAGGGAATTCAGCAGCAAGGGGGAGACCCACGCTGTTGGGGATTCATGGTGGCTGGACATGCCTTGTCCCTTTAAGAAAAGTGGCAAGTTTATCAGCCACCAGAGAGATGCCATTCACAGTACTGGGACATGTTGCAATGTCTACAGTGGAGATGCAAGTGGAGATATGCCACTGTCTAGCAGCCCCTGAAGAAAAGTTAGTATTCTGGGAATCTAACATATTTTGGATACAGGTGCTCAGCATTCATGGGACAGCTTCCACTTAAGCACATACTATGAACTCTTGTATCCAGGGGTGCTTTCTGGACTGCCAAGTCACAGTCCTCACTTTGCGATTCATTATGGAATAGGCTCAACCCATAGGCCCACAGATGACCCGGCTGGGGACACAGTTAATTTAAATGGTATGGGTGTAACGATATGGCATATTGGATTGTACCATTTGGGACAACATATCTGTTCAGGAAGGAAACTGCCAGGGTGTTTCAATCACTAATGAAGGTCATGCCAGCCATCTTGGGCCTATGACAAATCTGGCACTTTGGAGGCAACGTCGCTAAAGATCAAGCATTTTTTTGTTGAATAAAGCATGTGGTGATACAGTATGCTGTAGTGAAACAGATGTTAAAATATGCAGGAACTACAAAAGCTTTTGAATATTTTTTTTCATGTCACTTATGTATTGCAGAATGTCTGCACTCTAGAACATACACTTTATGAAAGAACCAATCTAATCTTGTTTACTTTTTCATTTGTTTACCCTCCCACTGTTCAACACTAAAACAGAGGTGTAAGATAAGATCACATTGTTATAAATGTTCTTTTTCTATCTAACCAAACTTCAAAATGAATGATACTGATTATTTATTTACAGTGAGGGAAAAAAGTATTTGATCCCCTCCTGAATTTGTACGTTTGCCCACTAACAAAGAAATGATCAGTCTATAATTTTAATGTTAGATTTATTTGAACAGTGAGAGACAGAATAACAACAAGAAAATCCAGAAAAACGCATGCCAAAAATGTTATAAATTGATTTGCATTTCAATGAGAGAAATATGTATTTGACCCCTCTGTAAAACATGACTTAGTACTTGGTGGCAAAACCCTTGTTGGCAATCACACAGACGTTTCTTGCAGTTGGCCACCAGGTTTGCACACATCTCAGGAGGGATTTTTGGCAAACTTCAGAAGGGGCATGTATATGTGCTTTCTTGAGCAGGGGGACCTTGTGGGCACTGCAGGATTTCAGTCCTTCACGGCGTAGTGTGTTACCAATTGTTTTCTTGGTGATTATGGTCCCAGCTGCCTTGAGATCATTGACAAGATCCTCCCATGTAGTTCTGGGCTGATTCCTCTCTGTTCTCATGATCATTGCAAATCCACGAGGTGAGATCTTGCATGGAGCCCCTGGCCGAGGGAGATTGACTGTTCTTTTGTGTTTCTTCCATTTGCGAATAATCGCACCAACTGTTGTCACCTTCTCACCAAGCTGCTTAGCAATGGTCTTGTAGCCCATTCCAGACTTGTGTAGGTCTACAATCTTGTCCCTGACATCCTTGGAGAGCTCTTTGGTCTTGGCCATGGTGGAGAGTTTGGAATCTGATTGATTGATTGCTTCTGTGGACAGGTGTCTTTTATACAGGTAACAAACTGAGATTAGGAGTACTCCCTTTAAGAGTGTGCTCCTAATCTCAGCTCGTTACCTGTATAAAAGACACCTGGGAGTCAGAAATCTTTCTGATTGAGAGGGGTAAAATACATATTTCCCTCATTAAAATGCAAATCAAATTAATATTTATGACATGCGTTTTTCTGGATTTTTTTGTTGTTATTCTGTCTCGCACTGTTCACATAAACCTACCATTAAAATTATAGACTGATCATTTCTTTGTCAGTGGGCAAACGTACAAAATCAGCAGGGGATCAAATACTTTTTCCCTCACTGTATTTATTATTATTTTTTAAAAACACATCTCAAGCAATGCATTGTGGAATGCAAGCGCAATATCATACATGAAACTAAGTTAGCAGCAAGCTTTTGGAGTTGCGAACCAGTTAGGAACACTGCTAAATCAAAAATAAAACCCTTTTTTTATTTACTAAAATGTAAAAACACTGGGCCAAAGCACATAATTAATTACTGAAGTTAAAAACAAATTAACCCAACAACAATGTTTAAACCACCACAAGAAAATTTTGGCTTAACTCCTTACCCCATTGTGGGCGTCTTCACAGTCCATGCTAATGTGGGTGGTTGACGTCCGTCAATCAACCTCCTGCAAAACATGAAAGCACCATCGTTTAAGCATTCTCAGAATAACAAATAGAGACCATTGGAGAAAATGCATACACAAGCAACAGGAGCCAAAAGCAGTCATTGGGCATGTTTCCACTGAGGTTCCAGATTTTGAGAACCTAAACAGTTCTGGGGTTATTTTAAGTTCCTGTTGCAATTGTGTGTGTTTCCATTGTAGAACCACCAATAACAAAAATGCACAGGATCTGCCTTTTCAGTGTGCAGCAAAAGCAATACAGTGAATGGAGAGTGTTAACATGTAAGGCGTGTAAAGAATTCACTCCTGTAACATGATGTTGTTAACTTGCTTTTTGAAGTAAACAAGTCTGTTTTGTTCACCTCCCACTGACCTAGTCTGGGGATTTATATTGCAGGAATCAAAACACACATCATATAATATTCGGAGATGCACATTGCATCATGGGACAATCATTAGACAACTGTTTCAGAGCAGTGCCACGTTACTGTATTGATCAACTGACAATGTTGAATTGATTCTTCAAGTTAGCATACATAAGGGTAGTTGAAAAAAGACAACTACAAAAAAAAATATGTACACAACTGTGCTCCAGAGAGATATTACACATGGGAGAATTATAGCAGCATCTTGTTGCAATCCTTTCAGCTGCCTGACAGAGTGACTCGGTTCTTTGCACTGAACTGTATCAGCATAGGATTGTAGCCAGTAATAATGTCTGAGTATTTATCACTCACTTCAATCAGTCTCATAGCCCTGTCTCCAAAGTCGTCTGTGTTACGAGAGGGAGAGAAGGAGAGCGAGAGAGAATGCACAAAAGAGAGAGAGAGAGAGAGAGAGAGAGAGAGAGAGAGGGCGGAAGGAAGTGGGTGTAATTTCCGATCAGAGTCATTTCCTGTCAATCTGTCTGCAAAAACTGAGTGCAAAATGTTTGAAACAGACTACGACAACAACAACAGACATGACAAATGCAAAGAAAATTCTAATAATGGGGCCCAATGAGCAATTCTGAACCCTTTAGTAAAACAAATGGATTTCAAAAAGGTCCAGCTTTGAGATCACTTAAGGGTCAAGTGTCAGTAGCACCCTCAACTTCCATTTACAATTGTTAGCAAGGTTATGTAACCACAGGTCACAAAGGACACAAAGGAGCAAAGTTGAAGGAACCTATACTGAGGAAACACTGTAAAACAGAGAAGACAGGATAAATAGGAACCTGCCAGAAAATATAACCATTAAAGTAGACCCAGGTCAGATATTAAGCCAATGAGCCAACTTAAAAGTTAAGAGTTTGAGAAGAACTTCAGGATTAGTCAAATAAACATATTAATTAAGATATTAATGGTTTTGTTCCATTAAGATATACATTGAGATAACTAAAAACGCGGCACCATGAAAGTACCCATGAAATCAAAATAAAAGTTTTGTGGGTTTTAGTATGAATATATTAGCCTTAAGGTTATCTATAAGCTAGTGTGCTCCAAAACAATGACTAAATTCGCACTTGGAAGATCTATGCATTTGGAATTTATTGGTGATCGCTCCATTACCAATACAGATCAACGATTTTGATGAGATCGTTCTGCACTTCGGCTTCACATCAGACTTTCTGTCCAATCAAATGTTCTCTAGTATCTGAAGTGTCCCACCCCCAACAGTTGGCTGTGAGGTAAGCTAAACACTTTTTGCTAATTAAAAAGGGTGAGGAGCCACTCGATATGTCCTGCCCCGACTTCCTGTTACAGTGGAAATTACGTCAACACAACAATACTGTGTTTCAAAGAACTTCACGGGGACTTTAAAGCATCCACCGAAAGATAATGTTACACAGGACAGACAACAGGAACAATGAAAAACATACCATTTGATAAACTCCATCCTAAATTTCACACTGAAACCTTTTGTTTACACCTTGACTCCACTTTCCATCCAGAATCAGAATAAATTTATTAGCCAGTTACGTTTGCATATACTAGGAATTTTTCCTCCTAAAATTTGTGTAACATAGATGGAAAAAAACATGAGTAGATCCTTACTTCACACATTAATTTTAGTTCCAGAACTTTTATGGCTCTATATTTCTTTGCATATATCTGGCTTTCCAATTCTTACAGCTGATGAGTGGATTGCATCTTGTGCTATGACCTCTATATTTCCGCTCTCAAAGATTAATTCGATTAGATTGTGGATTGTGATACCTTCACAGCTCTCACAATGTTTCTGTCATCAACTGGCCTTGGCCGACCTGTTTGATGTCTGGTTGTTAGAATACCATTGTTTTTTTTTTATTTTTCAGGACTTAACAAATTGTTGTATTGCTATGTCCAATGAGTGCAATTTTCCCTCTTTTCTCAGCTTTTCTCCTATCGACAGCGTTCTGGTCTTAATGTTGGTTTATCCTTTTTAAAACAACAAATATGGACATAACTAGAGCTGCAACAACTAATAAATATAATCAATAATAATTGATTATGAAAGTCTATCAACGAATCTCATTATTGATTAGTTGTTCCGCACACAACACAGGGCACATTTACTCACTGTGTTACTTCTGTTCTGAAAACACACTTTGGAGAGTAAATACTAATGTTGGGTCCCGAATGATGTACTATACACACTACACTATGCACTCTACCGTCTCAGCTGAAAGACTGTAAATTTTGACAATAAACCTGATTTTGAAATTTTTTAGCATTTTGATTGCAAGTGTAGATGTAAAATATCAGGAGACAAAAGCTGAAATTCTGATCCTTCTTTTGATCTCAAACCCAAATGCCTTCAATGTGTAGCAAGAACAGAATTGGCCTGTTCCAATACTTTCAGAGGGGACTGTATAATGACAGAGGTGGCAAAAGTGCCAACAAAAAATATTGGCTGACAGAAAAAAACCTATTTTAAATCACAAAAACCACAACAGATGGATGTTGTTTGCTGCATAAATTATACAACAATATTGAATGAAGTGATATTTATGTTGCACATAATAATAAACTGTTTATAATTGTAATGAAAGATATTTATTGTTGATTATCTGACTTATTTGTAAATCTAAGCATCTGTTATACATACTCACTCACTCACAATAACTGCCTGTGCAGGGTCTTTGTGGATCCGGACCATATCCTAGGAACACTGAGCATCAGACAGGAATAGATCCTGGATGTATGTCAGTGGCTCCATGCACACAGACATTCACACAGTCACTCACACCTGAGGAAATATAGCATAGCCAATCCACCCACCAACATAGTCCTGAGAGATGAGAGTAAACCAGAGAAAAGGAAGGCAACCCATGCAGACACATGGAGAACATGCACAGAAACTCTGCACAGAGTAACCCAAGCTCAGGCTTGAATAGCAGACCCTGGAGCTGTGAGGCGGCAACGCTTCCTGCTGCGCCACCATGCCAAAGTTTCGCCACACTATGTAACTCGCTGCCAATTCAAAATCAAGTGATTAAAGGCAGTCATGATGGCATGTGTTTTTGGAATGTAGCTCATTCATGTGTATTTTTCCCAGATGTGCAACAAGCAACAGTAGGAAAATATCAAGGTAAAAGCCTCAATACAAGCAGCTCCACCATTTTTTCCCTGACCGAAAACACCAGTCCCAGTCTCACAAGACCAAAGTGTGCAAATAGGTCACAATTCACCTAGATAAAGTTGACACAAAGGAAAAGTACATTCCTCTTTCCCGTGCCATGTCCTTATCATTCAGTAAATTGCCTTTTTTACTGGGTAAATTTCAACTCCACATCTGAAATAAAAGGGGCGCGCCAAAATAAATGAAATGGAAAAAACGCATTAAGAAATAAAAATAGTGGTAGTAAAGCTCCATACTGAAATAAAACCTCTTAAGAAAAAAACCCAAACTGAAATGTTACTGTGAAAATGAAATTTTTTCTAATAAATGATTGAAGGGCTGTGTAATATGCTGATGCATATTGTAGGACTATAGAAAAATGTCTATTGATAGATATTTTCACATATAGCCTATATCACCAATGTTGCAAAGGCCTCTTGACGGCAGCCAATTCTCACCACTGTGGTCAGAGCTCAGAGGTGTACTGTAACAAAAACAACAACAAGAATGGAGGAGTGTGACAGAGCGAAACTTCCTGTAACACTCAGACCAACTAAAAGATGAGGAACTAGTACCAAAAAAGGGATGCACTTCTGCCATTTGGACATGGTTTGGGTATAACAAATCAGACACCAACCAGAAAACAGTAAGGTATTTGTAAGGTATGCCAAAAACCAGTCATGAATGCATGCAGTTATTTTGTAGGGATCATGTTTTATAAATTTTAGAGAAAACACAATATATTCTGATATAGTTTCAAGATATGAAATGATCCATATCGTGATTAGATTGTCCATAAATCGCCCAGCCTTAAGAAAGAGTTCTGTATTATCATTGTTATTTATACACACACACACACATTATATATATATATATATATATATATATATATATATATATATATATATATATATATATATATATATATATATATATATATATATATACATATATATATATACATATATATACATACACACACAGTACCTTGCGAAAGTATTCGGCCCCCTTGAACTTTTCAACCTTTTGCCACATTTCAGGCTTCAAACATAAAGATATAAAATTTAAATTTTTTGTGAAGAATCACCAACCAAGTGGGACACAATTGTGAAGTGGAACAAAATATATTGGATTTTTTAAACTTTTTTAGCAAATAAAAAACTGAAAAGTCGTGCGTGCAAAATTATTCGGCCCCTTCACTTTCAGTGCAGCAAACTCACTCCAGAAGTTCAGCGAGGATCTCTGAATGATCCAATGTTGTCCTAAATGACTGATGGTGATAAATAGAATCCACCTGTGTGTAATCAAGTCTCTGTATAAATGCACCTGCTCTGTGATAGTCTCAGGGTTCTGTTGAAAGCGCAGAGAGCATCATGAAGACCAAGGAACACACCAGGCAGGTCCGTAATACTGTTGTGGAGAAGTTTAAAGCCGGATTTGGATACAAAAAGATTTCCCAAGCTTTAAACATCCCAAGGAGCACTGTGCAAGCGATCATTTTGAAATGGAAGGAGTATCAGCCCACTGCAAATCTACCAAGACCTGGCCGTCCCTCTAAACTTTCAGCTCAGACAAGGAGAAGACTGATCAGAGATGCAGCCAAGAGGCCCATGATCACTCTGGATGAACTGCAGAGAACTACAGCTGAGGTGGGAGAGTCTGTCCATAGGACAACAATCAGTCGTACACTGCACAAATCTGGCCTTTATGGAAGAGTGGCAAGAAGAAAGCCATTTCTCAAAGATATCCATAAAAAGTCTCGTCTAAAGTTTGCCACAAGCCACCTGGGAGACACACCAAACATGTGGAAGAAGGTGCTCTGGTCAGATGAAACCAAAATCGAACTTTTTGCCCACAATGTAAAACGATATGTTTGGCGTAAAAGCAACACAGCTCATCACCCTCAACACACCATCCCCACTGTCAAACATGGTGGTGGCAGCATCATGGTTTGGGCCTGCTTTTCTTCAGCAGGGACAGGGAAGATGGTTAAAATTGAGGGATGCAGCCAAATACAGGACCATTCTGGATGAAAACCTGTTGGAGTCTGCAAAAGACCTGAAACTTGGACGGAGATTTATCTTCCAACAAGACAATGATCTCAAACATACAGCAAAATCTACAAAGGAATGGTTCACAAATAAACGTACCCAGGTGTTAGAATGGCCAAGTCAAAGTCCAGACCTGAATCCAATCGAGAATCTGTGGAAAGAGCTGAAAACTGCTGTTCACAAACGCTCTCCATCCAACCTCACTGAGCTCGAGCTGTTTTGCAAGGAAGAATGGGCAAGAATTTCAGTCTCTCGATGTGCAAAACTGATAGAGACATACCCCAAGCGACTTGCAGCTGTAATCGCAGCATAAGATGGCTCTACAAAGTATTAACGCAAGGGGGCCGAATAATTTTGCACGCCCCACTTTAAATTTTTTTATTAGTTAAAAAAGTTTAAAAAATCCAATAGATGTCGTTCCACTTCACAATTGTGTCCCACTTGTTGGTGATTCTTCACAAAAATAAAAACTTTATATCTTTATGTTTGAAGCCTGAAATGTGGCAAAAGGTTGAAAAGTTCAAGGGGGCCGAATACTTTTGCAAGGCACTGTATATATATACACAGTGGTGTGAAAAAGTGTTTGCCCCCTTCCTCATTTCCTGTTCCTTTGCATGTTTGTCACAGTTAAGTGTTTCGGAACATCAAACCAATTTAAACAATAGTCAAGGACAACACAAGTAAACACAAAATGCAATTTGTAAATGAAGGTGTTTATTATTAAACGTGAAAAAAAATCCAAACCATCATGGCCCTGTGTGAAAAAGTGATTGCCCCCTAAACCTAATAACTGGTTGGGCCACCCTTAGCAGCAACAACTGCAACCAAGCGTTTGCGATAACGTGCAATGAGGCTTTTACAGCGTCCTGGAGGAATTTTGGCCCACTTATCTTTGCAGAATTGTCCTAATTCAGTTACATTAGAGGGTTTGAGCATGAACGGCCTTTTTAATGTCATACCACAACATCTCAATAGGATTCAGGTCAAAGTCTTCATTTTGTTTTTCTTCAGCCATTCGGTGGTGGACTTGCTGGTGTGTTTAGGATCATTGTCCTGCTGCAGAACCCAAGTTCGTTTCAGCTTGAGTACACGAACAGATGGTCAGACATTCTCCTTCAGGATCTCTTGGTAGACAGCAGAATTCATAGTTCCTTTTATCACGGCAAGTCTTCCAGGTCCTGAAGCAGCAAAACAGCCCCAGACCATCACACTACCACCACCATATTTTACTGTTGGTATAATGTTCTTTTTATGAAATGCAGTGTTCCTTCTATGCCAGATATACTTGGACACACACCTTCCAAAGAGTTCCACTTTTGTCTCATCGGTCCACAGAATGTTGTCCCAAAAGTCTTGGGGATCATCAAGATGTGTTGTGGAGAAATTGAGACGAGCTTTGATGTTCTTTTTGCTCAGCAGTGGTTTTCTCCTTGGAACTCTGCCATGCAGGCCATTTTTGCCCAGTCTTTTCCTGATGGTGGAGGCATGAACGCTGACCTTAACTGAGGCAAGTGAGGCCTGCAGTTCTTTGACGTTGTTGTGGGGTCTTTGTGACCTCTTGGATGAGTCGCTGCGCTCTTGGGGTAATTTTGGGGGGCCCGCCACTCCTGGGAAGGTTCACCACTGTTCCATGTCTTCGCCATTTGTGGATAATGGCTCTCACTGTGGTTCGCTGGATTCCCAAAGCTTTGGAAATGGCTTTATAACCCCTTTCCAGACTGATAGATCTCAATTACTTTCTTTCTCAATTGTTCCTGAATTTCTTTGGGTCTCGGCATGATGTGTAGCTTTTAAGGATCTTCTGGTGGACCTTACTGTGTCAAGCAGCTCCTATTTAAGTGATGCCTTCATTGTGAACAGGTGTGGCAATAATCGGGCCTGGGTGTGGCTAGAGAAATTGAACTCAGGTGTGGACAACCACAGTTATAGTATGTTTTAACAAGGGGGCAATCACTTTTTCACACAGGGCCATGATGGTTTGGATTTTTTTTCACCTTTAATAATAAACACCTTCATTTACAAATTGCATTTTGTGTTTACTTGTGTTGTCCTTGACTATTGTTTAAATTGGTTTGATGTTCCGAAACACTTAAGTGTGACAAACATGCAAAGGAACAGGAAATGAGGAAGGGGGCAAACACTTTTTCACACCACTGTATATATATATTTGTTGCTTTTAATCATTTTAATATTTACATCATAGGTATACAGTGCCCTCCACTAATATTAGCACCCCTGGTAAATATGAGCAAAGAATACCCTGAAATTTTTATTTACCATTTAACCTTTTTATCTTTTGTTAAAAAAAAAATCACAAAAAATACTCTGCTCTCATGGATATCAAACAACTGCAAAGACAACACAGGTTCATAAAAAAAAAAAATCTTTGTTAAATGTGTGCGCCACAATTATTGGCACCCTTTCAGTCAATAATTTGTGCTACCTCCCTTTGCCAAGAGTCTTCTCTTATAATGCCTGATGAGGTTGGAGAATACATGGCAAGGGATCTAAGACCATTCCTCCACACAGAATCTCTCCAGATCCTGTTTTGGATCATTGTCCTGCTGGAAGATCAAACCACTGCCCATTTTAAGCTTTTTGGCAGAGGCAGTCAGGTTTTCATTTAATATCTGTTGATATTTGACAAAGTCCATGATGCCACATATTTTAACAAAATGCCCAGGTCCTGACATTTTGTCCTGACAAAGACAGCCCCAAAACATTAAAGGGCCACCACCATATTTAACTGTGGGCATGTGGTACTTTCCATATGGCTATCTCTCTGTGTGCTCCAAAACCACCTCTGGTGTTTATTGAAAAAAGCTCTATTTTGGTTTCATCTGAAGATAGAACCCAATCCCATTTGAAGTTCCGTAGTGTCTGACAAACTGAAGATGCTTGAGTTTGTTTTTGGATGAGAGTAGAGGCTTTTTTTTTTTAAACTCTTACAAACTACTTTTGGTGATGTAGGTGATTTCGGATTGTAGTTTTGGAGACTTTCTGACCCCAAGACACACCTAACTTCTGCAATTCTCCAGCTGTGATCCTTGGAGATTTTTTGGACACCCGAACCATCCTCTTCAGTTTGTTGAGACAACATCAACATGCATACATTTCCAGTTGATTCATAACAATTCTAGTTGACTGGAACTTCTTAATTATTGCCCTAATGGTGGAAATTGGCATTTTCAACGCTTTTGCTATTTTCTTATAGCCACTTCCCATTGTGTGAAGCTCAACAACCTTTTGCTGCACATCACAGCTATATTCCTTGGACTTACCCATTGTAATGAATGACTAAGGGTATTTGGCCTAACCCTAACCTCATATTTATACCCCTATGAAACAGGAAGTCATGGTTGAACAATATCCTGTTCCTAGTCACCCATGTGTACTACATTTTTTTTAAATTATCAATGGGAATATACTTCAAATATATAGTGCTCTCGTATGAATCCACAGCGGTGCCAATAACTGTGGCACATATATTTAACAAAGATTTTTTAAATAAACCTGTGTTGTTTATGCAATTGTTTGATATCCACAGAGCAAAGTATTTTTGTGAATTCTTTTAACAAAATATCAAAAGGTTAAACAATAATGACAATTTTTCACAGCCTTTTTTGCTCATATTTACCAAGGGTGCCAAATATTAATGCAGTGCATTGCATATTATTTAATTTTGACAAAACCAGCATTCCATACCTCACTGTAATCATTTGTTACCTTTAAATCTAATTGTTTAACCAAACCGTTCTTGATGGCTCAGCTTAGCTATTTATACTGCCATGCACATAAACCCACTTGCCACTGTGTCTCAGGTACTGTGCAAATGCTCAATATGGTCATCAACTATTGCTTCCTTATGAATTTTGAAAATGAACTCGCTTTATTGTAGATAAGACCAGCTTAACTCCATTTCATAGCATTCAGTAGCATCACTAACAGTGTTCGCTAAGCTAGATAGCCTTCACAAGATGAGCGTACTTTGTTAGAAACAATCAAAGATTCAAGCTTTATCTGGCTAGCTAGAAGAGAATGCTAAGTTATGCTAGGTTTATCCTTGGAAAACCAGCACAGTAAACAGGTATAATCATTATCATTTTTATTACTACTACTACGTAAAATCTTCATTTATTTTTGCCCGAATCAAATGTTCAGAGCAAGTCTGAAGGTTTATGCTGGAGTTCCCCCATGCTTGCCTTTCTCACACTAAAGAAAGTTGTGGACTAAACAGCTTCTGGGGTGTGTCTATAACTGTGTATATGACAGTTCTTAAGCCATTTTTCCCCCTCAGGCCTATGACACGGCCAATCACATTTCTTTACTTACATTACCAGTAATATTACATTTCTAGTTTTCTGTAACAGGTGATAAAAATAATTTGCTTTCATTTTTGTTTCAAGTTGGTTTTAAGGTGTGTTGAGTCTTAATAGATCTATCCTGAGATCCCCCACACCCCTTTTATTTTTTTTTAAATGTCTGCTTCTGCTTCCCCTTACTGACTAATTCAGCCTACTCTGTATTTTCCTAGTCCTTCTTGTGCACAGAAACAGAGGTAATTACTACAAAACCCTATATATCCACAAACAACTCAGAGAGGATTTCTCAGGCTGATTACGAACAGTTGTTGGAGAGAAGAAAAAAAAAATCACTCCACTACCACTTATGAACAGAAAAGGCAATCTTAAAAAGTCAGTGAATGGCCAATGCTTTTCATTCTCAGTCTGTGTAATGGGCCAAATGAGTCATTGTGATACGAGGCAACTGAGAGCCTTTCAGAGACACATGCACCTATTAAGTCTGACTAAATTTCTCCCTTTTCACTCTTTTAAACAGGAGTCATATCCCTGCCTTCAAACACAGAGCCCTTTTACAGAACACATACCTGCTTTCTGCTACACAGACCAGCACCTCCACCCAGTTCACTTGGTATGTGTGTTGTTGCAGTATTTTTCCAGTGAATTTGCCCACGGCTTGTGTGTGTAGCTCTGCACAATGGTTCCATCTGGTTTATACTGATGCCTTCCCTACTGTTCAGTGTAGTTGATGGGTGTAAATTGTTAGTATTTCGTTTTCTGGGAGACATGTAACTAACTTACATGAGACATGTAACTAACTAGCGTCTGAGGGGCAGTACTAAATGAAAACAAAGACCTTGAAACAAAATAACAATTTACACTGATCATCCTGTTCAGAAGTTTACATCCCCCTGGTTCTTAATGTATTGTGTTGCCTTTTGAGCATCAGTGAATGTTTGCAGCTTATGTAATAGTTGTGTACGAGTCTCTCAGTTGTCCTCAGTGTGGAAAGATGGAGCCCAACATCATTTGATGCCACTGTTGGAAAGGAGTCAAATATGCAGAATATGCAGGAAAAGCAAAGAATGTGCAGGACCTGGAGGAGATTTTTCTGAAGAACAGTGGGCAGTTTAACTGCTCAGGACAAACAAGGGACTCATAAACAACTATCACAAAACATAAAAACAGTCCCTGATCATCCAAGTAATGACACACACTGTTAAGAATCAAGCGTATGTAAACGTTTGAACTTGTTAATTTTTATAAATTCAGCTATTAAATTGTCTTTTGGACTATATGTAAACATCTGTTAAGTGATATAGATTATTCAGGACTGAACTAAATAAAAACAACATGGGATTTTTATGATCCCTCTTATTTTGTTAACATTATTAAGATTTAGCAGATTCTGCTAGGGGTATGTAATCTTTTGGGCACAACCGTATGTAGTTACCAGGGGTGTTAGCTGGACTGTTAATCATGCAGGACTGAATCCAGATTCTTCATCAAAAAAACTTTGTAAAAAGTACTTCTAAATAGTCTGTTTGCATGCATTTTTTCTTGCATGTGAGG
>CM022771.1:15141999-15191999 GCA_012411365.1 Ameiurus melas | reverse complement strand
TAGATAGATAGATAGATAGATAGATAGATAGATAGGTAGGTCAGCACTTTATTTATTAAGCCTGTCTATTAAGGTAAGTTTTTGGATTAGTTACATTACAGAAATATCAGAAAAGTTTGTTGGACAAGCAAACAAAATGTTTTATAAAACTGGGACACAGCGTCTCTGATTTTCCATGGATTTTACTTTTAATAATGATAGAGAACAATCAATTAAGAATGATGAAAAACATGCAATGAATGTACAAGTACATATTTTTAAACATTTTTTGTAGACCCCAGCAGAGATTTGCTGCCCTGTACACAGTGTGTGGTTTGGATGGGCGATATGAAGTGGCAGCTCAAAAAATTAAAGCATATTTATTTTCTTTGCACAGAAATATGGTAAAAATATGATTTTTAATTTGGCGCTTAGTAAGGCAGTGTTTAGGTCAGGCTACAGGAGCAATCCATTTTTGAGTTGTTGTATTTAGGTATTGTATGTTGTGTTTTTTTTTTTGTTTGTTTTTTTTACATCTAAATATTACCAGATGGTTTTAAAAATAAATGTAGATGTGATGGGAGAGGAGTAGAGGAAAAATTAAAAATATTATGAGCATTTTCCACAGCAACAAAGAGCATTAAAAAAGGATAGAGCAATGATGCGAATCACTCTAGTACACTATAATGAGTGGCTAATTGGTCTTCTGTGTCTCTTGAGTTCTCAACATCTGTCCATTTTTCCAGCTGAGCATGCAATACAGGCTGAGAAAAGCAGCTTTTGTCACTGGGTGAGGAGAAAGCAGAAGTGTTGAGGTAGTAACACCTAACCCAAGGTCTAGTTGCAGGGGATGGCAGGGAGACGTCCCTGCCACTGCTCCGCCACCAGGAGACATTCCGGGGTTAAAGGAACGAAACGTTGTTGAGCGGGGGTACCTGGCTGATGACCCTGCAGCTGACCTATGCCATATGGAACCAGTGGCACTGAGCAGGCATTGATGGTGCCAGTAGGGCTTGTTACATCCTTAGTCACTGGGGACGCCTGTATGGTTTTGGTTGCAGTAGACATAGAGGCAAGAAAGTGTGATAATCCTATGGGCACCAGAGGAGGTCCGACAGGCCGCAATGCCATAGCAGGTCAACATCTACCTGTGCAATCAACATCACCCTCAGCAAAAATTCCAATGTGTATAATGATTAGTTTGAAATTTGAAAATTTTTAATCCTGAGATTTACTGGTGGAATAGCAAGCAAGTGTCAGCTTCATTTATGAACCATATGTCTGAGGATGAAGTACATAATTTTCCCTTTCATTCATTCATTTATTTATCTTCAGTACTGCCTTTTCCTGGTCAAGGTGTAAGTCGATCTGGAACCAAGAAACACTTGGTGAACACTTGGTGGGAACACTTGGTGCAATGCCATTCTCACACACCCACATTTGCACCCTCACTAAGGTTTCTAATCTTATCTCAGCCATTTTGGCTCCCTCACAAGCATAAGCGTTTCTACCCACTCTTGTTTTACAGTATCTCTTTAAATCTCACTGTTGTCCTTTAAGTCAAAGGTTCCCAACTCTGTAACCCTCTATCCGTGGAGTCCTGCACATTTGAACGTTTCCTGCTCTATCACACCAACTTCAACTCATGAAGGGGCTGGTATTAGCTGATTAATTGGATCAGGTGTGTTGGGAGCAGGGAAAACACTCAAAGGTGCACTCCAGGTGGCACTCCAGGACCATGGATGGGAAATTGCTCTTTAAATGACTGCAAAGTTGATATTTTGCCTGTAGGTGGCAGTCATTACCCGTTTTTTGCTTTTTAAAAGCAGCATGGTGTTTTGTAATGCGGCATTGAATACCACTTGCACAAATGTATTTTAACTGGGCAAAAATACTTAACGTTTAAAATGATCATAATACTATGGTACTCAATATTCAGCCCACTGTTTGGTTAAATATATGGTTACAAACTATATGCTTAAAAGGTATTGGGCCACTAATACACCACAATCGACATGAATGTAACATGTAAAATGGCATAGCTTGGTTCTAGTCTTTACTCTTAAACGTTCCAAAGTCTTCCCTCATATAAGTGTCATAATTTATTGTATAATGCTTAACATGTCTAATTTTTTTTTAACTGTCTCATGTGTTTTCTTTCATACTGTACTAACCCCCTCCAACAGGTTTTTTACAAATGCGTTCTTAATCCCTAAACTTGCATGATGACAACAAGCAAGAGAATATATTTTTTGGCATTACAAAGCCGTTTTGCATGTCAATCTAGAAAAGGGCACCTGTTAAACGCTGTAAATGTAAATTATTAAAATGCCTAGTAGGAGACAATGTTGAGACTATGTTTGTAAAGTTAAAACTTTTGGGGGACTAAAATTTCACAGCTATCCATAAGAATCTTCACCCTCAAAAACATGTTATTGTATAAAAATATTTTTTTCAAGATAGGAATCAGTGTTTTGACCATTTTAACCACAACAAAAATTTACCACAAGCTGTAATAACATGTCTTTCGAAAAAGGATAATCCTCATGTGATCAAAGATATGATACAGTAGTGAAATAGTATATGCTTAAATCACAACTCATGAAGTTATGATTTTTTAAAAATACATATTTTTAAATATTTTTGCAGAGACTATGTCCATCCATCCATCCATCCATCCATCCATCTTCTACTGCTTACTCCTTTTCAGGGATACTGGGAACCTGGAGCCTATCCCAGAGAGCATAAGGCGGGGTACACCCTGGACATAGTACCAGTCCATCGCAGTAAATCAGTAATTAAAATGTATTTTTATTTTAGTTATTTGCGTTATTTGCATAGCTTAGGTCCATTTGAACAATAGTCATTGAGGAAAACACCTTGAGAAGAACAGCAGCTCTTAAAATGTGGCTAAGACTTTTGCATAGTACTGCATATAAGCTTTAAATGGTGGACTGGAGTCAATAATCGCACAAGGTCTTTCAGTGCTGTGGATGATGCAACTGAAAGGACATTGAGAGCTACTACATGGTCAGAATGCTTACTGGCCTTAGCAAAAT
This sequence comes from Ameiurus melas, assembly GCA_012411365.1. Lineage (NCBI taxonomy): Eukaryota > Metazoa > Chordata > Actinopteri > Siluriformes > Ictaluridae > Ameiurus > Ameiurus melas. Next base: position 15,188,961 of record CM022771.1, on the reverse strand, counting down.
AGTTTCTGTCTTGTCATAATTAATTACAAGGAAATTACTCAGCATCCAGTATTGCTCAACTTTATTAAGCTGATATGTCTTCTGGTTTCGCTGAAATATGCAGCTGTGTAGCAGTTCTATTAGCATAGCAGTGGAATAACATGTTTATGAATAGTACCCAGAGATCGGATGTGTAGTGAAAACCTGAAGGATTAGAACAGAGCCTTGTGGAAAACCAAACTGCATGAATAGAATGGTCACTATTAAAATATATAAACTGACAGTATTACATATACGACATGACGCAGGAAAGAGCTCTAACTCCAACAAAATGTTCTAGTCCATCTAGAAGAATATTATGATCAGTGGTATTAAAAGTAGCATTGAATTCCAGTAGAAAATAAAAAGGAATCACAGCTCTGATCGGAGAACAGTAGTAGGTCATTTACAGCTTTAAGCAGCGCTGTCTCAGTCGTGTGATAAGGCCTAAATCCTGACTGAAACACGTAATGTGATTTCTATGCTATGGAGCATCTCCTCCTCATCGGCATTACCTAGAGGTATACTGCTCCATGAAGTCCACATTGCTGATACCTGGGTTTTACTCTGCACCTGTGCCCCAGCAGTTGTTTCCAAACAAATTTTGACAGGTTTTGAAAATGTATTCAGTTGTAGATTGTAGGCAGTCGTGTGTTACCTGGCTAAAAATATATTATGTTGATAATCTTGAGCAGAATGTTGCATAAAGTGAACATGACCTGAATCCAATTTTTACATATAGTGTGGAGATTAATGCCGCGGTTTATTTTGAAGTGATTAACCCTATACAGGACACTTGGGAGGGGGGCCACCCACGGCAGCCATTTTATGGGTGTTCATGTTTAAATAAGTTTGAGTGATTGTGCGACAAATAACACACCAGCTCCAGTCCAAATGACCATTTATTTCAACCTCGACATAGGGGACCCTTCAAAGTGAGAAGGCTTTGGAAACGACAAAGTTATGATCACTTCTGAACAGACCACAGCATAAGTAAATCTTCACCATGTAACTTCTTACAACACTGACTGGCTTCGGTCACACAGTAGATTGTACTCAAGGAGGGCTGAAAGTAGCAAACAGTAAAAAAAAAAAATCTTCTGATGTCTTCCCAAGTACTAAATGACTTTTAGTATGTCATTGTCTTAGGTCGCTTGTTTATTACTTATAAAATACAATTTTGGTTTGTGGTGGGATTTAATTTTTGTGTTGTCTCTAAACTAGTTGAAAATAGTTTCTTCCCTGTGTCATCTGAAGGAGTTTTTAATAGCTCTGCCGCTTCTGCTCATTAGGAATGAAAATATAAATATGTATGTTTGGATTTTTTAAAGCTGCTTTGTGACAATACTGTCTGTTGTTAAACGTGCTATACAAATCAAACTTAACTGAATTTGAACTGAAAATCTTCACACACACACACACACGAAGTGACATCATCTGACAACCTAGGGCATGTGTGGGTGGGGAAAAGTTTTGACAAGGCATTATTTACTTTGGCATGGTTCGTGTAACAGTTAAATCAGGTTTGTAGCCATGTTTAAAGTGATAACCACTGATAATAATCTTCACGCAACTGTGCAGCAACAGGCTGGATGAAATATTTCTTTCTATCTCTCGGTCTCTCTCTCTCTCTCTAACACACACACACACACACACCTCGTGTACTTCAATGTGCTCTTGTTCATTTTACGAATCTCAGCATTGATTTGGTTTATTGAAGAATGGCCATTTCATCAAAACCTGGTTTCTTTTGAAACTATAATAGCCATAGTGTCTGAGTCTGAAAATGTTAGCAGAAAGCTGTTTCACCAAAGAACAGCTGTTAACTGTTGTGAAAATGTTCTCAATAATCGAAAGGCCTCATATGCATATTGATTAACTGACATTTACACTGTGTAACTAGAGGCATCACAATAAAACTAATCTCTGTGAACACTGAGACACTGTGAGGTGTAGAAAATAGAGAGCTCTTTTCTGTATGTGGCCAACATACACGTCAAACGAATAGCTTGAGGAGTGTCATAATGTTTCAAGCATTTATATAGCAGTGACAGAATGAAAGAAATACAAAATAATGGCATGTGGTAATCTTGAGCTGTATTAGTTCTTTTCCCCGATTTTATACAATATTAAACTGTACATAAGACAAATCTGAACTCTCTCACAATCACATCTCAATCACACCTCCAGAATAATGTTTATTGCTTTTAAAGATATTTTTTAACTTCTGTTTTCTTTCCATTCATTTTTTTCTTCTTCCAGTTTTACAATATACAAACAACAAATAAACCTTACTGCAAAAAAATGTCTCTTTTTTTTTTTGATGTGTACACACAAATATACAAAGGAAAGTCTATGTACACTGGTAGTTTCCTATAATACACTTTAGTAAGATTTGAAATGCAACTAGGCAATTTAATTTCGTGTAAACTATGGATATATTGTTGCGTTTGTCTTCTGAGAAAACTTTTGCAGTGACTTCAAGGTCTATTCTTTTTATATATTGCATGGTCTGCTTAAACAAATCATCTTTCTGCCATTCAATGCGCTGACATTCAAAAGGTTTAATTACTGACTTTCAAGTTTTCATCTGCAACTATCAATACAAATAAACATTAGTCAAAATATTTCTCCCAAAAAAAGTGCAAAACCCCAATATTACTAACATTACTGCAAACTATCACTTGGTGAATATAAACTATTAAAAAGTACTGGTGGAATTCTAACGTTTCTCTATAGAGTCATTCTCAGATATCTGCAAAAATGACTGAAGAGTATAACTAGTGGGAGTTGAGATGTTTTATGTTTTATATTTTTCTCATCTCTGTTCACATATAAACCACAGGAAACAAGTGCTCTTTTTTTTTTTAAAATAGTTCTTATGCAACTACAGTTGCCCCCATATCTATTATCATTTAAATACAGTATTAAATCCCACCAGTACATCATTCTCCTATAATAGTAATAATACATATTAAATGTTTTATATACAATAATAAAATATATAGATGCTAATTTAAGCACTTTCTTACTCAATCTCTCTTTTTTTGTAGCGCAAAGAACATATAGCTATTTAAAATAAGACATTTTAGCACTTCATGAACATGACAAATGTACAAGGGAACAAATAGGTAAAATCACACAAATATTTGGGAGTGTTTGGAGCAAATATCATCCCTTGAAAAGACAAATTAGCAAAATGACATTCATATACAAGGACCTTATCAAATCTAACCACTAGATGTCTGTGTTTGATAGTGTTTCCATTGCAAGCTGTCAAGCACAGCACAAACAAATGGAATTAAGTGCTTTATTGCAACACGGCTGAATTGCTACTCAGATTGTTTTACACAATTTCCATTATTGCAACTAGCTTTGCATTATGCTGCTGGAATATTGTGCTGCAGAGCGAATGCTTAACAATTATAATAACATTTGTGTAGAATTTATGCAGTACACCTAGATCAGACAACTAATTTCAGCAGTCATATCACCCAGTACGAACACGGGTATATGAAATTAAGTGAGGAGAATAACTACAGAATTAACAAAAAATTTTTTTTATCATATTTCATATTCCACCACAATGGTTTTAGAGCTATTAGAAATATATGGAAAATTTAACATTTATAAATGTTAATATCTTATAAATTTATGAGCCAATATTTACTTATTCACATACACAATGAATTTACAAAACAGTCTATTTGTTTAGAGAGATTGATATCTGAGAGACAATATTTTGAAATGATCTCTCAAAGGCAATTTATATCTGTGATTTGTTCACATTGAAACCTGGGTGAAAAAAAAATGCAGTTAATTGATAGTTCTTAGTAACTTAACTCTTAGCACATTAACTAGTTCTGATTCTGGGTGTGCATGACAGGTTTAATTTTTTTCAAGTAGTGAAATATATTTAAATACTTAGAAACGAAAACATTTACATGAATGTATTATCATAGATGAGTATAATAAATAAGGACTGTATTAAAATGAATTAATTTATATGTTCAATTTAAATGGTGTTTCTAATTTAAAATGAATTGTCCAAACAAAAAAGTGCAAGAGAAAATAACAAAAAGTAAAAAATTAGTTATAATCATTCAAAAATGAAAATTCAGAATTAAATTTAAAAATACATAAAGTATAACTTTACTCTATACTGTATATTGACAAAGAGATAGAGGCAGAGAGTGCTCAATATAATCAGCATCCAAACAAAGCATCTTAACTATGAGCAAGTTTGAGAGTCTCTGTTTCTCTGTGCCGCTCAACCAGGATGAGGGAAGGAGAAAGAGATGTGGGAAGAGATGGTGGTGTAGGACTCAAGGGTACCAGGCTTTTGAGGGGATGGGGGGATATAGAAGGAGGAAGAGAAGAGAGTTGAGGTAAGGTTCCGCCCAGACCTGCGGTCTTGGCTTCGGGAATGTGAGGTCGGCCTCCTATCCTATTCTCCTTCCCTTGACTGGCAGGGAAGTCTGGTTCGTTTTCATTCTCCGAGCTACAGTCACTCAGGTCTGTGATTTCCAACTCAGAATCCGACCCTGGATCCTGTTTCATTCCTGCGCGCCGATCCGATGGACTCTGGACGCCTCCTCCACTCCCTAACCCCAGTGATCCCAAGCCTAAACCTAATCCCACCCCAATCCCACCTCCACCTACCCCTGTAATGTTAGTGTTCTCTCCTCTTTCCCTCTCACCTATGCCAGAACCCAAAATACCCAGCTCAGTCCGGCCTTGAAGTAAACTACCTGGGTATGACGGGATGCAGAGTCGTGGTGCCTGACCACCCACTGAGCTGTTGGCTCCTGCGGGTTGAACCCGTTCTGTTCCTGCTGTGTCCGCAGGAGGCAGGAGTGAGGAAAACGGATGAGGGAGCTGTGCCAGGCCAGACTGAAGTGGATTTGGATAGAAGTGTGAGGGGTAGAGCGAGCCTGGAGGCAGTTTAGGGCAGTTGTTGAGGGATAAAGCCCCAGGGAGATATGGGTTGAAGCCCCAAGAGTAGTCAAATGCAGGGTTACGGGGGTAAGGACCCAACATGGATGGGGGTTTGGAGTAGCAGGAGGCTCCTGTTGAGGAAAGAGATAAAGAGAAGTGGGATTAAGCAGGGTTAACACTTAACAAACATTTATTTTTTAAATAACACAGTGTTCCACATCAAATGAATGAAATAAAAAATGACTTTTCTAAGAAAACCTTTCAGCTGGAAAGGTCGGGAAAGTATATACACAACTGCATTAATTAAACCACTTGTCAGATAAAGTACTTCACATTTTCCTCACACCCTCATGCCTTCTTTCCCTTTACACTTTCCTCGTCCTCACACCATTCCTCACTCTCTCTCTCTCTCTCTCTCTCTCTCTCTCTCCCTCCCTCTCTCTCCCTCTCTCTCCTGTTATTTGCTATGCAGGCCTAATTTGACAGTGCTAGAGTCTCTCTGTGTTCTGAGCCAGGAGTAGCTTGCAGACACATGAATATTGAATCAGTCAGGCAAGCCTCGCTTGCTTATGAAAACACAGTAATGGACGCCCACAGGCCACAAACTGAAGCCTGCACCCTCAATTAGGACCTTCCTGCCTGGGAAGGGATTAGGACAGGGAGAACACATGGGAGTGAGATCAGGGTAAAAAAGGGGAGGAGGAAGGAATAGGACCTGAGGACAAACAAAGTAAGGGGGGCAAGTTGGGGTGGAGAGGTATGTACACATACACACAAAAACACACACGTGCTCCACACCAACACACACATTCTGATGCACTGATACTTTAAAGCACATATAGACTAGAGACAAAGGAGTGTACACACACTGACAGTTTCATGACCTCTCACAGAGGATATCCTTTGAAATTCAAATGTGTCTACTAGAATGCAAATCTAAACTAACATTAACATGACAAACGAATGCCTTTGGATTTGAATCAGGATATGATTCTACTTAATGACTGAAACATAGAGAAAGACAGCACCTCCTCTTCCAGCACAGATATTTATTTTAAATATTTAGTTCTCATACTTCGAAAATTGATTCCCGCACCTCACAGAACAACATAAAAAATTGCACAAGCAACATTGTATAAAATGTTACAGGTTAGAATGAGAAGTGAAGTTTGCAGTGGTAGCTTTTCTAACTACTTCTCCAATTAAATTCCTTTACACTTTGCATCAGGTTATCAGGTCAGTAAGGGCATTTGTTTAAAGAAAAAGGCTAAATCAATCCCACCTCTAAAAGTTCATTTCTAAGCCATATATTTAAAATTAAAGATAAAAATTCTATTGGGCCAATATGAAGCTTTATATCTGTTCTTATCTGAGATTGATTTCTGAGAAAATGTAATCAAAATTATTATTCAATAAGAATTATATTCATCAATTATAATCAACTATATTAGTTTATAGTGAATTAAGCTACTCTATGATGTTATTGTATATGTGCTCATTTTAGTTAAAAGCATTTATGGTTATAGTGACAATGAGCCAATATGTTTTAGTAAGATACCTGTAGCATATGATGTGCTGTTGTGCTTACCAAGGCCAAAACTCTGTGACCCAGAATCCTAATTAAGTAGTATCTTCTATAAATGCAGCATCAGTCTATAGCTTGTATATGATGTCCAATATAGCTTGTATATGATTAGAGCTTCTGTAAGCAAGCGTAGGTAAGGAGCAGATCGGACAAACAGACTGACTCGCCTCTGAACATTGGCGAAAGGCAAGGATCTTTGATCAGACAGTCTAACAGCACTGGAATTTTTGTTGAAAGAAAAAATCTGACAAAGTCACTGTGAAGATAAAAAATTATCTGGCCCAAATATGATTTCGTACACTTATAATTATTTATATTACTTTGGTAAGCATTTTATTTTAGCTTTCTTTAGAGAAACTGTATAAGCACTATAAATAACTTAACAATATTAACTTATTATTTCTAAATGTTATATTCTATTTATAATATTTATGTCACAATTTCATACTATAAATGGGGCGATTGATATTTTGAAAGCTATTCATGATTAAAATTGTAAAATTATTTAAACCTATTTTGTTTTAGAAATTATATCATAGATATATTTATTAACAGGATATGTACATAAACACAGATACAATTTCTCTTGAATTGCAAAGCAGCTTTGCTTTTGAGAAATGCACAATATATTCTTCTTCTTCTTCTTCTTCTTCTTCTTCTTCCTCTTCTTTGTCTTCTTCCACTTCTACCTCTTCATATTATTATTACAAATACTACTCTATGAAATGTTATTAGAGATTATATAACTACTATAAATGCATTAACTAATTACAAAATATTAGGAGTATGCTCATAAAGATTTGGATGTATATGTATTGGTATATTCATAATGATATTTGATTCTATCCCACTCTTCTCTGCACTGTCCATCATTTTCTTCTTGTGTTTCTCACTCACCTGAACTAAGGAATGGAAAAGTGTCCAGTCTTAGCTTATCGCCCTCTGGGGCTCCTGTGGCACGGTCAAACAGAGCGGTTCCACGGCCAGAATCAGGCAACCGGGGGAATAAAGACTGCAGGGTCTGAGAGATTAAAAGTAAAGAGGAATGAACAAAAAAGGATGTGTGAGAACAGGTGAAGGAAAGCAAAGGAAAAAGATGTAGAAGAGGTCTATTCTTTATTAACTCTTCTACTGTTCTTGGTGTTAGTGGGAGTCACAGCAGAAACTCTCTCTTTTTTTAACATAACACCACCATCCAATGATCAAAAATATCTTTCACTTCTCGCTTCTGATCGACTATCCTGTATTCATTGGTGAACCAATCTAATATTCTCTTTCTTCTTTAATTTCTTATATTCCTTCTTTTTCTTTTTTTTTTTTTTTTTTTAGATCAATACCATAATTGAATGCACCAGCCAAGGTGAGAATGAGATGGCAGGGATAATATCTTCTTTGGTTTTAAGGCCACTTAACTCCCACTTTGACTTTTCTCTCTTCTTTCTCCTTCACCTTACTTCAGAGCTCCCCTTCCTTTTATTCCTTTTTTCTTTCTGACTCTAGATAACTTTCACACAATGTCACTATTCAAAGAGTATAAATTGTTAGATGCAAATAACCTGACTGCATACAGTCTCATAAGGTGAAATACTTGATGAATCATGGAAGAACATAATTTAAATTAAATTTATAGTTAAAAATTGAAATCGTCTGCATTTCTAACAGTTTAGCTGTGTAAAATTCTGATAGGTTGATATATTGCTGGTCAGTGCTCCTGCGATCAGTGTAGCCACTCACCTATGTCTTGCTCTGAGTTCATTATGACCTTACAACTTATATTTGGCCAATTCTGTTTGCAAAGTCTGTAGGTGGTGTGCTAAGGGTCTAAGGCCTTTCTAAGTGTTTTGGATGTTATAACATGCAAATACATCTCTGTACAAATACAGCAAATGTATAACAATGGTACCTCGATTAAAGTCCTATTCACATATTTATTTTAGGCATACAGGGGAGTATAGGTTTAAGTATAGGTCATCCAACAATTCTCATATACCTCTGGGGTCACAGGGCTGCAGTCTGTGGTAGCTGCCCCTCCATTGAAGTGGTTCTGGGCTAGCAGGAAAGGAGAGCTGGCCATGTCTAACAGTGGGTAGTTCACTAGAACCACCTTACTGAAGTTAAATTTGTAGGTGAACCGCTTTCCTTTAGTTTTGTGCAAAATGCGCTTGTTGTAGTAGTACCTGGAGAATAATAGAGAATAAATAGAGTACGGAATTAAGAGAGATAAGAATCAGGAAAATGAGAGGAGAGAAAAAAAAAGAAGAGGGTTAGTGAAGTTAGTGAAATAAGCTAAAAATTGTAGAATGTAGAATTCTGTAAACTTTATTACATAGCAGAGTAAAAAAAGCAGAAAAATGTTTTTAAAAAAAAACAAACAAAAAAACAATAATAATGAAATGAACCTATGAGCCATGAATGAAAAGGTTTTCTAAATGAGCTAAACATACTGTTGTCTGTTTTTTATGTTAAGGCAAAACATACTATTCTTTAGAAATTGAAACAGTGAATAAAGTGAAGAAAATAAAAGCTTTACCTAAAAATGATCATTTTAAGTTATACTCCGAGGAATGGGTTAATAGTTGCCATACATGACCAATATTATATATGATATTATGTGATAATATATATTTGTATATGATAATGAACAATGGAATTTCAAAATCCCGTTTTTTTCAATGAATGGATCATTTTTAAACATGCTCTCTAGAAAATATAAATGCTATATTATAGTCCGTTTGAGAAACCAGAGTCTGAGTGAAGTAAAGTGACATCCATTAAATCAACATTATAGCAATTTTGATCTGCAAACTTTAGTGCTAAAATACAGTGACAACTTTCTGCTAAAGAGAGTAAAAGCTGTATATATATTATATTTTTTAAATAATATATTCAGGTTGTATATTCATTATATTTCATTTAAAAAAAAATAAAGTTTGGTTCCTTTAGTTTCAGCTACCTTGCCATGTAATACCCCTTCTCAAATTTCAAAGCAATTTATGGTTGGGCTCCTTCTATTCAGCTCAATAGGCTACACAAATTCACATAATGCAACCTGCCACACCAGTGATTTGTACGCTTTGCTTGCATGGCAATTGAGCACTGTCCCTTAATTGAGCAATTAGAATAGGCTAATCAAAGAGGCCAATTATGGCCTGCACCAATTCATAACAATTAGCAGCCATGACAGTGTCTATTAAAGACAGAGCAGAGGGAGGGAGCGAAGGTTTAGGGGGGTTTAGAGAATAGGAAGAAATAAGGCTGAAAGATGGAATTGTCTGGAAAACTATTTAAATATGCAAGAAAAAGATTTGGGTTGGTGTGATATGCAAAATACTTCATAATACATGCTCCAAACCCATTGAAAGTTGTGTATTTTGCATTAAAGGTTCAGAGAACAAATAATACAGGCTATAAGGATTAATCTGACATGCTACTCATTCCTACTGACATTTGGAATGTCATTAGGACTGACATACTTTTGCCAAAGCTATTTAAAACCTGTGCATTCTTTGGAAAGTAGCAATTTTAAAAATAAATATCCACGAAAAGGCACTATTCTACATAAAGAATGGCTAAAGTCTTACTTCAGTTGTTTTGTAAAAGTGCTGTACACCTAGGTTAAGTTAAAATCAAAGAGAGCAATCTTCTTAATAATGTGATTCAAATATAGCAATTTGCTATAATTTAACCCTTACATTGTAGTGCAGTGTTACATGGCATGTAATGTTATCATGTGATGGTGTAAGCATACTGATGACTGCCATTTGGGCCCTTGATTTGTGTTCCAGTAATACAGTGGACATTTTAACTCAAATTTTTGAAATTCCGGTTACATTTGTTATGACCAAACATGACATGATTTGGGCATGTGTCATGTTTATCACATTTAACAATTAGTAGCTCAGCAATAGCTGTTATGTGTTCTAGATATCCAGACATTTTGCTGAGACTGAACTGTAACACCCGAAAAAAAGGGAACATTGTCATATTTATTGGTTAGAAATAATAGTTCTATTTTCTGTACCTTACTGCTCAAAATTAATAGCTGCTAGTGAGCAAATCTGTTTCTTGGTGGACCATAAAGGAAACTGGTAGTGACTTTCAGACTGGAGGAAATAAACCTTTGAATCTATCTATCTATCTATCTATCTATCTATCTATCTATCTATCTATCTATCTATCTATCTATCTATCTATCTATCTATCTATCTATCTATCTATCTGTCTGTCTGTCTGTCTGTCTGTCTGTCTGTCTGTCTGTCTGTCTGTCTGTCTGTCTGCCTGTTTTCCTGTCTATCTGTCTATTATTAGTTAATGTTTAACTCCCATGAGACAAAGTATAGAATTTAAATGAAGAATAGTAATCTAAAAATTTCTTTTGTTGTTATTGAGGATAATTTGTTGTTGATTTGATACAGGTCAAGTCTTATGCAGCCCGCTGTCCTCGGGAAACAACTAGGGAAGCAGTTATCTATCCCTCCAGTTCGTTGTTTGCTTGTCTTTATGTAAGGGAGACATAAACATTTAGAACCTTTTATAAAATAAAATAAAGTATTTTACAATATAGAAAGATAAACCAGATATTTAATATCCATGGAAGGATGTATGTTTCTATAACGCTAATAATAAAGTTCAAAGTGACTGAACTATGATGCAGAAACTAAATATAGATTGTGCGAGATTATTTTAGAGTAACATTTTTCTCTAGCAAGAAGGGTGTTAGAGGATTTATTTAAAAGCCTAGTTGTTCTCATAGAAATGATCATAGGTTATGTGCCAAATTTTAGTGAACCAGTCAGTGAATTTAAAAATTGATTTGACAACAAAGGAGGGTTTCTCTTTGTTATCACTAATAATGTTGGAGGAACACCTTCGGCTCCATCCGTACTGCCTTGCTACAATTACAAATAGAGCTGCCAAAGAGCTCCATTTTGGTCTCATCTGATCACAACACTTTCACCCAGTTGTCCTCTGGTGGTCAGGTGAGACCAAAATGGAGCTCATTGACATAAACTCAACTTGCCGTGTTTGAAGGAGGAGGAATGCTGCCTATGACCCCTAGAACACCATCCCCACCATCAAACATGGAGGTGGAAACATTATGCTTGGGGGTGTTTTTCTGCTAAGGGGACAGGACAATTTCAACTCATCAAAGGGACGATGGATGGAGCCATGTACCGTCAAATCTTGGGTGAGAACCTCCTTCCCTCAGCCAGGGCATTGAATATTAAAAGTAATTACTAAGTCATTACCAAGTACTAAGTCATGTTTTGCAGAGGGGTCAAGTACATATTTCCCTCATTACAACGCAAATCGATTTATAACATTCTTGACATGCGTTTTTCTGGGTTTTTTTTGTTGTTATTCTGTCTCTCACTGTTCAAATAAACCTACCATTAAAATTATAGACGGATCATTTCCTTGTTAGTGGGCAAACGTACAAAATCAGCAGGGGATCAAATACGTTTTTCCCTCACTGTATATATAGTCATAAGGTTCGGCCTATTGTGTGTTCTGAGATACGTTTCTGTTCACCAAGGTTGTAAAGAGTGGTTATTTGAGTCAGTAGACTTTCTGTCACCTTGAACCAGTCTGGCCATTCTCTTCTGATCACTCTTATCATCAAGACATTTCTGCCCAAAAAAATTCACACTCGCTGCATGTGTTCTGTTTTTTGTTTACCATTCTGTGCACACTCTATAGACTGTTGTATTTGAAATGAAAAGGAGTTGCTGAAATACTCAGGAGTGTATGTAACAAATGTTAAGTGAAATAGACAAACTTTCTAGATAAACTTCTCTACACACAATAAACCTACACAATGAGAAAGCCCACCTTAGTGCACGGCTAAGCTTGTCGTAGTTCATGTGAGGCTTGCACTTGCGAATCCCCCAGAGTCTCGCCACTTCATCCGGGTCTTTGATCACAAATTCGCCATAGTCTCCCTGCCAGGCAATCACCCCCTGGTATTCCTCTTTCTGCAGCAGCTCCAGGATGAAATGCCACAGCTGGATCTGCCTGGAGCCAGGGCTAGACTCTGGCTTATAGGCCCAGTCTGGAAAGGCAAAGCCTGAGGATAGCAAGGGAAGGAAAGGTAGAGGACATGGATGAGACCTGTTGGTTTTTTAAACACTTGCTAAGGGGCAGATCTGTCTAGAGGTTGGGTACAAAACCCTTAGAGTTTGTAAAACATAATAAGCATATTGAGCAATAAAAGAGTTTTTGTCATTTCTGATTTCAATACTACAATGACTGTCATTTGATTTATTTTTTTTAAAAATGCTATAATATATATTTTGTCCACGCTAAATATCAGTAAGTTTTTAAAGTCAAAGAAGTTTGATCATAGGGTTTTCTGGGGTTATTTTATTTTATTTTTTTTGCTCACCTGGTGTCCAGAGGGCTGGGACAGGTGGAGTGAGGAGCAGGTCACTAACACAGTTGCAGTCCATGCTTCCACTGCACCTGTACACACACACACACACACACACACACACAAATCCTTTAATGCAAAACGGTTATATTCTGTAGCATCTGTAACTTTAGCAGTAACATATGATTTTACACAACATAATTTTTACAGTTGCCGTACTCAAGGCTCAATATCTGAATCATGAAATATCATTCCTATGGCCTTTGAAACACTCAGAACATATTCACTTGATAGATATCTTTAAATATTCATGCTGAAGGCTAACCCCCAATAGACAAGTGTCAGATCACTAAGTATTACATTACAAATAGTCCAACGATCCTCTCATATATCCGTAGCTATGAAGTGGGACCAACCTGTGATTCTGTCCAACCATGCATATTTGCATATTTACAAGTACTTTTTAGTGTACTGTAAATATACAGGCCATAAAAAGTAATTAAACTGTTATTAAAGGTGAGTAAATTAATTACAGTCCTTATTATATCACCTTGTTATGTCACATTTAATTGAAAGGAATATCAGATATTATTCCATATGGTTATTTAACACATGTAATTTCCAGGTGGAATATTTAAAAAATATTAAAGAAATACAGTTGTGCTGGGATCCGAAGAAATCTCAGAGCAAAAGAAACTGTATGACTGTGGAAATTCATTCTTACTCTGGATGTCACAGTATTATAAAGGTTGTTTTACAATGCTGGGATGGAAGAAAAAACATCAGTACACGGCACCTTTAATGCTGGTCTCTCCCTCACTGCCTCAGTCCTCTCTCCCTCTCTCTTCCCTCGTCTCTTCTACTACTCTATTTAATTATGCTCTGTGAATTTTGGATCTTCCCTCCAGCATTGAAATGGAATGTGAATTATTAAGGTGTGTTTGTATAAATTATTATTGCTAACTCCAGGCACTTCTCTCTTCCATGCACTCAATGCATGTGCACACACACACACACACATACACACTCTCTCGCTCTCTCTGCCTCTCTCTGTCTCTCTCTTGCCTTTAGTCTTAGACCTGTCCAGTTACGCAGTTACTTGCTTTCTCTCTACTATCTCTTCTTGCTCTCTGATCTCTGTTCTTTTTTGAAATTCATCGTCCATTCCACAAACTATTTTTTTTTTCTTCTGACACACACACTTTCCTTCTCCTGACAGCCAATTAATGCTAATTAATTTAATCCAAAGCATTAAAAATGGAATAGCGCTACTAAAATAAAATAAATATAAATATTCCAAATATTAATATTGTACTTTGTTGATGGATTTAATAAAGGAATTAACTTGCAAAATATTTATATATTCTGTGTAAATACATCTTATATACACTCAATTTCTTCAGGTGGGTTTCTGACCGTTCTCCTCATGTTCATATGGGCTTCCTCCAGGTTCTATAGTTTCCTCCCAACTCCCAATAACATTCCAAATGTGGACTGATCGCTGCAAATTCCCATATGTGTGAATGAGTGTGTGGACAGATCCATGCAATCTTGATCAAGAGACAGCACTTAAGATGACTGAAGAAGTTAATATATTTTTCCCATTTTCCTAGACACATAAACTCAATGCTCAATTTACACAAATCATAGTCCACAAATCATATATATATATATGTATATATATATATATATATATATATATATATATATATATATATATATATATATATATATAATTCCCATGTATAGAAATCAATAGAGAAAATTCTGACCCACGTTTATATTATCCTTACTAATAGCCCTTTTCTAACTCAGCAAACTCCACACTGTTTACTTATCCATTCAGCCATAAACAAAAATGATCTTTTTCCTTTTGTTCTTATTCTTACCTACCCCTTAGTTCTTGAGCCAACCACTGAAAAGTCCAACCATCATGAGACACAAGTTCAAATGATCACCATGATTAGTCACATCATAATTAAGAAGACAGGTAACATAGGTATTTGTGTAGGATGTTTTTTTTTCTCCTCTCTCTTTCGTCTTTCCTTAATTGTGGTACAGGTTTAAATTCATCTTGTCTCATTATCTTATCTGCTCTTTTCGTACTTCTTACTGAAATACCTAGACTTTTTATGTACTCCAGGCTTCCAGTTTATATCTGCTGAACCATCTGATTTTAATTTTGGTGTATTTTGCTCTTTATGTTAAATTTACACATGTATGCCTACATCATGGACTTCGAGAACTATTCAATAGTTTTTCCTTTTTTACTGAAAGTATTGTTTGGTCATCTTTCTTTACTGGCACTGACACTTATTAGATCATCATATTGGCAACAGACAATTTTCAGAAATGTGCTCATATTGTATTTTAAAACCATTTGGGAACTCAATAATCAACTTTTGATTCAAAAGTTGGTTATCTGCTAATTCTCACCCTCAAGCCAGCTCTCCCATATACTCCCATATACTCCCATATCACATATACACCAACCGAGGAGGGAGAAGACTAACAAATATTTCCTCCTGAATGCATAAAGGCAATTAAATGCATATTTTTAAACTGCTGCTCATGCTGCGTCACAGGGCAGCTTCACATATTTGGAGGAAATTGCTATCTGCACTAATATACTACTAATATGCACTAATATCAATAACAATAATCAGTGTTTGGTTTGAGACGTAGTATTTCTCCATTTTGATGCTTTCTTGTACTTTCTCAAACACTACATATTTTAGAATTTTATAGTTTTGCACTTCAATTTGAGTACAAAATAAAGCTTTACTTCACCATAAAGGATTTAAGGATTTTATAGACTTTTATAGAGCAAGGAGTTTTTACACTTATACCACCTCGGCCACAAACTTAACACACCACATCTCTCTCTCTCTCTCTCTCTCTCTCTCTCTCTCTATCTCATTCTCTCTCCCTCTCTCTCTCTCTCTCTCTCTCTCTCTCTCTCTTCCTCTCTCATTCCCACTCAGTAATTTTCCGTTTGATTTCGGAGGTAATGCATTTTTTACAAATCAAAGAGGAAGCCAGTCCACCCCCCACTACTTTTGCCCAATCTCCCTTTCTTACCCCCCCCTTTCCCCCCAGGCAGGTGAAGAGATAAAGGAGCCCCCATCATTTCCTTGTTAGTTTTGATTTGGGCAGCACAGGGCTTTCAAGTTCCTCCCATCACCCCCAGAAACATTATAACTATCAGCCCTGGGAATACATCTCCTTACACACTTCTAGATATGGAGATACACAGTGATATACAACAACAAACACACTAGCACATTGCATGGAAATGCACAATACTATTGCATATTATAAAACATATAATAAAACAGTATAAATTCTATTTATGGGCATGCTTCTGTTGTACTAATCTATACAATGTTGTGCAAATGTTGTGCACATGTTGTAGAAACAGCACCATTCTTATGACCAGCAATAGACATGGCTATAGTTTAACAAATAGGACCAATTATTGAATATAAAATATTTATTATAAATCAATTACAATTGATACACGTTTTTGTTTGGCGTTATCAAAGATATTTAAACCACTCATATAAAAAGAACCTAAACAAACTAAAATCCCTACTAACCGGTGAAGTAAACATGAAGTTTTTATGTCAGTTGCAATTTATGTATAAAATACTTTATTAATCTCCAGATAGAGAAATTAGGGATATTAGAGATATATAATGTAAAAATACAAAAGTAAAAGTCTAACTTGGTTTACGTTATTAGGCAACATATAATACCATGAACCCTTGTGTTCTACTTTGGTCAAAATGGTCCATTTTAAAAGACCAATAATACAATACAATATGTGCATGTCTTAGTTTTGCTACTGTACATAGAAAATCATATTTTATTCTAACTATTGCTATAACAAATATGCCTGGAGGGTTACCAATTAAAATATGAGTGTTTTCAAAATAATTATTTGTAAGTATGAAACAAAATATTTGCATTTGTATAATAAAATATTAATCTATCTTTTTTATAATCCTACTTGTGCACAAACCCTTGGCATTAGAAGCTTCTCCCAGCATTTGTATTTTAAATACTATATTAAGTTATATATTTGGCATATACTAATTATATACTAAGCAGTGAATAATATATAAAGATTATGCATTAGAGTAAAAACAATATATTTCCATAAACTATTCTTACAGAATAAAAAATAAATAAATAATCAGTTACTTAAAGCATCTCTCTGATGTAGTGATTTATTTTTACACACTGCAACAGACTTTAAAGGTTTAATACAAGGACGACTCAGAGCAATTTTTATGTTAATTACACTTTTATAAGTTAATTACTGACCTGACGTTTAGTCATACCTAATCATCTAACTAACTGGAGTAACACAAATAAATATGTAATGGAAGAAAAATATTTATATGCAATAATACAGTACAAATAACAAAGATGGGACAAATGTCACATCTTTTTTTTCCCAAAATTTTTTAGCAGAAAAAATGATAAGAAAGAAAAAGATAGTGGGGAATGATGACACATAGGTGATAATTTGTTTCCAGCAGAAGGGGGCCATGGAAGGAGAACATCACACTTTTGCCTGAAAAGATAATAACTAGAGGAATGTAATGAGTCTAGCTTTTTAAAGATACCAATACATGAAGAATATTCTGAATATCTGTCCAGTCTTTATGTGTTGGACTGAACTGTTTCTGTGCACCCTCTCTGTCTGCAATCCATCAAAATATATCATCTCTCTCTCTTTCTCTGTCTCTCTTTTTCCACTCTTCCTTCCTTCTGCTCCCTCTCACTTTTTATGTATCCCTTTCCCTCTCGTGTCTGCTCTGACACTCCTCTGCACAGCCCCAGGGTCGAAGAACAGAGAGACTGGCTGGTGTGGTGTTTGTTAGAAGTGATGAAGAGAAGGAGTAGGAGGGAGTGAGGGTTTGTGGAGATAGAAGCTGAGGACATGTCAGACAAAATGTGAAAACACAAGTGGAGTTGGCCAAAAATCACAGTACATCATCATTAGGGTATCAACCTGATCTCATGAAGAATTCGTTTGAGCGAGAGTGATGTGGTTGGATTTTGTTCAATTTTATGAAATGAAAGTCGTAAAAAAAACACAAACCCTGTCCGTAACTCTAACTTTAACCTTCGTGACTTTTAGTTTGAATTAAAATGCATATTACATTACATTACATTTATTATTTGTTAAGAAGGAAATTGCACTACGGTGTATGGGGTATGAACGCGGGTATGAATGTGATGAAAGTTATCTGATAAGCATTATTTTATCATGAGTTCGCGAAGCCTTTTTCCAAAGCTCTTTAAACAGCACAGCTTATGTGGCTGAAATGTGAATGAGTTTTACAGTTTTCATCATTAAATTAATCACTGTCATTTGCACTCTACCATCAGAAAAATAGCATTTCGAAATCCTAATGCGCATGTTTTCATACTCGAATCTGTTACACCCCAGTTCAAAACAAAGAATTCAAGTCAGTAGCAATGATATAGATTGATGTTGTGGTAATAGAATTTGTCCTTTTTTTATTATTCTTTTTCCTGTTGCTGTTACAGCAGGTACTTGTTTGCTGTAAAGATGTACCCTTCTGTATCAAGAATTTTGAAAAAGTGAACTTGCAAATAAAAAAATGCTTATTAGGCCTAGTACATGTACAAATTTTAACCATTTTAACCATTTGTAAAAGTGGAGTACTAACAGGCTTTTGAAAGAGTGCAAAATGTCTCAAAATACATGTTAAACCGATAAGACATTTGGTAATGTCATGGGATAAAGAAATGAAAGAGTATTGAAATAGTATCCCAGGAATTCAGTGGAATCCGTCCAAATATACTGATATACTGTGGATAAACATGTAGTCCATATCATTTGTACATGCTGCTAGCATGTCAGTTTAAATAAAGTAGCCAATTAACCTAAAACATGTTTTAGTGTAGTTTCATGCAAGTACTTATTAAAGTGTAACTTTGTCTGACTGAGAATCATAGTATTGGTTTGGATCCCATCGATTTACACTCAATTCTTACCAAATTGTACCTTTCCTTGTTGATAGGGTGGTACCATATATATATATATATATATATATATATATATATATATATATATATATATTGCCTTGGAAGGTGCATATGCTGTAATTATACTCAGCTAATTCAGCTAATTAAAGTTTAAAAGGTAAAAAGGTGTACTTGGGATGGCACCCTACAGCCTATAGAGTAAATCTTTCCTTTGGACTTTAAGGCTGATTTATGCTCCTTAAATTATTTTAAAGGTATAACTATACATACTAAAGGTACAAAATATGTACTCTTGATGTTACCACCTCAGAGACAGGGGAAAGTGGTTGCAGTTTGTTTTGTATCTGGGAGTGCATGAACTTATAGTAAGGCCCTAAACTATAAGGTGTTTCAAACTTTTACAATGATGTAGCCATACGCTAAGAACTATTTTATCAAATAAGAACCAGAAATTAAATTATAAACTTGACAGTTCAAGTGAAAGTGAAGTTTTGGGGAGTTGCTAGGAAAGATGGAGCGAAGCTCAAATTAAACAGGAGCTGATGGAGCGAGCGAGCATGCCGTACCAGTAGTCTATCTTACAGAACATGGGCCTTAAGATATAAGGAAAAGAAGGGGGGAGGAAGAAAAAGTATCAATCGATAGGGTTAAATTATTCATCGTCATTAATTATCGATCGCTCTCCGCTGCCGGTTCGTCCGCCTTGCGCCCGAGTTGAAAGCGGGGAAAGCGCGCTTTATTAAAACTGGCTCGAGCCTCATTGTTTCATGTCCCGCGGCAAAGAGAAAGCTCGAGCTTGGTTCGACCAGAGTCAGAGAAAAACACACATACACACGCACGCACCCACACACACACACACACACACCAGCCCGTCGCCCCCCACCCCCTTCTCGCTCTATCTTTCCGCGCGGGAGAGCTTTGGGGAGGCTCGCGCGTTGTTCACGGGGCGGCTGTGTCTCGCGCCGATCGATGAGGGATCAATGGCTTGCGCTGACTAATAGCCAGAGAGCGCCTTTGATCTCGCGACTGAGAGATCAAAACCCGCGCGAGAGGGAAGAGAGAGGGGAAGCGAAAAAGGAACAGGCTGCGCCCGGCGAGCGGACCTTAAACTTCACACCCACGCGTACAAACACGCTGTCGTGTCGAGATGTGACATTACGCATTTTAAGGTCTCTTATTATGGATATTAGTATCAGTATCATCACCTGATATACTCCAGGGCTAATTATCTAGCATTTAGTATATATACAGTAGGCTAAACATTACCGCTGAAATGGTTCATTCTGTACTGTACAGCTGTTGCTCTAAACCTTCTCGATTAAAAACTTTGTGTCGTTATACTTACTAAGCTTATTAAGCACCCACATCTTTTCAATATACACAAGATATGTTTGTTTATATTTAACAAATATAAACGTATATTTTATGCATGTATAAAATATAACAACAACAAAAGCATTTCTGCCGGGCTTTTCCAGCAAAACAGAACCACTGGACCCCCTCAGTAGTGTAAGGGCCAGGTATTCAGGCCTGTACGGTATCTTGATGTTATAAATCTGGTGACTATTGCCTATTAATTTTCTCCATATCTTATGTAGATTTTTGCACCTCTGAACTCTCATATCGTATGTAGATTAATCTTTGCAATGATGGTCTCTGGGCAGTTGTCGTCAGATTTGTCTTGATAACAGTCCTTGATTACATCCAGCAATGACATTCTCAGTCAGTTTTTCCTTACATTTAGACACTAATGCACAACCATCCTGGTCACTGAATATGCGACTTCCTCTGCAAGTTCCAACCCTATCTGCTGTTGTCTTACCCATATATATATATATATATATATATATATATATATATATATATATATATATATATATATATATATATATATATATATATATATATATATATATATATATATATATATATATATATATATATATATATATATATATATATATATATATATATATATATATATATATATATATATATATATATATATATATATATATATATATATATATATCTCACCAACTTTAGTCGCTATTCCAAAAGCAACCGATTTGCATGCTTTGTGACTGAAGCTCCTGCTTTCCGTGTCCCAGTAATGAATATCCTCTTGTTATAGTATAGTATTGTATTATTGTTCCTTTTTTTAATTTATTTACTTATTTATTTTTTGGATTTTTCATTGCGGTGGATCAGAGGTTAAATCTCTTGATGAAAAGATTGTGAGTTCAGCCCAGGCACTGCTAAGCTGCAACATTGGGGCCCTTTAACAAGGCCCTTAACCCTCTCTGTTCCAGACATGTCTTCTATCATGGCTGACCCTGCGCTCTCACCCCAGAAAACTAACAAGCTAGGATATGTGACAATAAAGACAGTTTACTTCTTCTATGTCAAAGTCAGCTAGATCTATTTCTCTTGCAATCTCGATCCAAAATCAAGGACAACAGAGCCTGTACAGTAGATTATACATGTAATGATGATGTAGGATGTTAACTGCTTAACTGTATCATGTAGTAGCCTACATCTGAGAATATAGCTTTGGGTCTGCAGACTGCTTTCAGATTGAAAGTGGTAAGAAAAGGTTTTGCAGTTTACAAAAGTTATAATAATAATAATAATAATAATAATAATAATAATATACATACATACATAAATAAATAAATGAGTAAATATTACTCCAAGTGTATGTGATCGGAGGAGGTCAAAATAATTACTGCAATTGGCCTCCTGAATTTTAGCATTTTATTGATTTGTTTTTTAATTGGAGTAAACTGAACGAGAGAGAGAGAGAGAGAGAGAGAGAGAGAGAGAGAGATGTAATGGGAAGTGAGACATTAAAGTTGTATATTAATGCTTTTCTTCACGCAGTTACATACACATCGTCCCGTACAAGTGCGCTTTTCTTTCTTTCTTTTCTTTCTTTCTTTCTTTCTTTCTTTCTTTTTTCTTTTTTTTTTTTTTTTTTTTTTTACAATGACATTGCTGGCACCAATTGCTCTCAGGCTCTCCTCTTTATCCATCTTTCTCTTCATCCCTCCGCCCCCTGGCCAGTGAGTTACTCTATCGCTCTCACTTCCCGAATTAACCACTCAAAAAGTCACCACTGACTCAATCAATAACTCATGCATAAACCCTGCTATAATCGCTCCACACGCTCCACATGCCGGTCTGACAGGCTTTACCTTCTCCTCAACACCATCTCACGCAGAACTCTATTGGATTTCTAACGAGAGCGGGGACGGTTTTGCTGGATTCCATACGAATCATGTCGTAAAGAAAAGATAGAGCTGTCCCCTCCCCAAACCACAACTTCTCATACTAGTTGTGTGAATTCTTATGAATTTGCAATTGTCCAGTCTAACTATCCTAATTTGCTTTTCTGTCTCAAGCAAGACATTGTGGAAAATGTTCGATACTATACTATACTATACTATACTAAACTATAAAATAATATACTATACAATACGACACTATACTATACTATACTATACTATACTATACTATACTATAAAATAATATACTATACAATACGACACTATACTATACTATACTATACTATACTATACTATACTATACTATACTATACTAAACTATAAAATAATATACTATACAATACGACACT
The DNA here is from genome assembly GCA_012411365.1 of Ameiurus melas. NCBI lineage: Eukaryota > Metazoa > Chordata > Actinopteri > Siluriformes > Ictaluridae > Ameiurus > Ameiurus melas. The sequence continues at coordinate 15,166,386 of CM022771.1, read as the reverse complement.
ATACTATACTATACTATACTATACTATACTATACTATACTATACTATACTATACTAAACTATAAAATAATATACTATACAATACGACACTATACTATACTATACTATACTATACTATACTATACTATACTATACTATACTATACTATACTATACTATAAAATAATATACTATACAATACGACACTATACTATACTATACTATACTATACTTATACTATACTATACTATACTATACTAAACTATAAAATAATATACTATACAATACGACACTATACTATACTATACTATAAAATAATATACTATACAATACGACACTATACTATACTATACTATACTATACTATACTATACTATACTATACTATACTATACTATACTATACTAAACTATAAAATAATATACTATACAATACGACACTATACTATACTATACTATACTATACTATACTATACTATACTATACTATACTATACTATACTATACTATACTAAACTATAAAATAATATACTATACAATACGACACTATACTATACTATACTATACTATACTATACTATACTATAAAATAATATACTATACACTAGGCCCATCACACACAATCAATGGATAGGTCTACATTAGTGTATAGCTTACATAAAGACTTACGCTATTAATGCTTATATCCAATACACATTTCATGAATGTTACAGAAGTGTTAAAAGTTGTAGTGAGGATTTGTATCATAATCTTTCGGGCAAAGTACCAAGTGCAACGAAATTAACGAAACTCGTACTTGTTTTAAGTCTCTCTCTCTCTCTCTCTCTTCTCTCTCTCTCTCTCTCTCTCTCTCTCTCTCTGCGTGTGTGTATTTCTTACCTACCACACTATATACAAATTAAATATAATAACACGAGAGATAACACAGGGAAAGAGAGAGAGAGAGAGAGAGAGAGAGAGAGAGAGAGAGAGAGAGAGAATTCAAAGATTCCAGGCCCTTTCTTGCAGTCCTCTCGCTCTCAGGCCTCTTTCTGTCTCTTTTCTAGCGCTTTGATTCTGTGGAGTGGTTTGATCTGTACGAGAGCGAGTTTTGTAAACACATTTTCACGATCCTATAGCCAAAGGCAAGGGGAGAGAAGAGCGCGTATAAATGAGCGAGAGACAGAAAGAGAACAATAGGGGGCATAGCAGAGGAGATACTGGAAGGGGGGGACATTTAATGAGCGGCTTCAGTGGACTGGTGGGCACACGGACAGGCCGAAATTTTAATGTAAATAAAAAAATAATGTTCCCCCCAAGGATGAGTTGATGAAATCTAATGTAACAGTGGATGTCTCCAGCTGCAAAAGCATGGCTGGCTGCGGTATGTCTGAAGCGACATTTCCCGACATTGACATTGAGAGAGATAGATCGATAGATAGATAGATAGAGAGAGAGAGAGAGAAAAAAAAAAAAAAAGAGAGAGAGAGAGAATTGTGTATGGGAGACAAAGCAGATTACAGTGGAAGCAAATAAAGAGAACAGCAGCGGCAAACAGATTCGGCGCGAGCTGAACCAATAAATGTGCGCACTCCGATTCTTTTCTCGCTTGTTTTGCTCCACAGCGGCGTGTGTAGTTCCTAATGCATTTAACTTCGATTGGGAGAGCGGTAATAGGACTAACCCGTTGCCTCCATCGCCTCCTCTCCACGGGATGCGCCGAACAAAAGACCTTTAGAGCTACTCTAATACTGACAACTGTAGACGATGAGCTTTAGGCTATTATCAAACTTAGGCCTACTGCACTCCTACACATTCCCATTTCTGACGAGCTACAGCATTAAACATTGCCCTAAAACAACAGCAGAAGCAACAACAACAACAACAACAACAACAACAACAACAATTATTAATAATAATAATAATAATAATAATAAAAAGAAGAATAAGAAGGGGGTGGATTGGTGGCTCAGTGGCTTTGGCCTTTTGTTGAGGCTGTGAGTTCAAATATCAAATAATATGAAAGATCATATGAAATATGTTGTTTCACTTGAGGGTGCACAATGAATTCTACATCTGCTACAATGTTGTATTAAACTTCTCAGTGGATAAACCCCTAAAATGTTAGTGATATTTTAAAGGACTTTAGTTATTGACAGAGAGCGAGAGAGAGAGAGAGAGAGAGAGAGATGTCTTTTTGCTTTTCATTCTGACCGCTTTGTCTGGAGACCTGTTCTCAACATTCACAAATACACTGCAATACCCGCTGGCCTTACACTATTGATTTTTAATTAGATGGGAGAATAATAGGTGATGGAAGGGAGATGAAAAAAGGAGAGGAGGATATGGTCAGATTAGTCAAATACGTGGATAGATGAATGAATGAATAAATGAATGAATGAAACCAGTATGCTTGCATGGACCACAATATATTGCAGCAATAAAAACCATGAAACAGAGACAAAACTGTGGAAAGCCGTGAAATGGCAGAGAGCCGTCTAGCTTTTGCGCTTTGTTTTGAAGTTATTTTAACACAGGGGAATTTTATTAGGTAGTTAATAGACCTTAAGGATATCATCAGGGTCCCATATAAAAAAAATCAATAACACTCTTGATTTTGTGGACTCTTAATTACAGCCACTCATGCACTAGATTTCACGCGAACCAAGCCTTGCTTTCTCCAGTACCTTTCGATACGGTCTGGCTTCCGATGAATTATCGTGATATAATCATATCATGCATATAGTGATAAATGATGACGTATATGTTTTTGCTTAAATTCAGTTAAGTTTTTAGCTGATTTACACATCTAGGCCTAACTGGTTATAAGTGTACAGGTTCAAATGTTTCACCCAGAAATTTCTCAAACTGAACAAATATAAGTTCAAATGATCTTTTAAACACTTTCTTTTACATTTTATAATCTATATCCTCTTTATTGACAGTGTTTTAATGTTTTTTGTAACTAATTTATGCCATTCGAGCCTTCAGTGAATGTGACGTGTCATCTAAATGAATTTCCTCTGTCCACCTTTAAGCCTTCCTCTCCCTATCTATTCAAGCGTATGATACTCACACACTCTCTCTTCAACCATATGCTAATAGCTGAAGCAAATCTACATCCACTTAACCCTTCTCTCTTTTTTTGCTCCTTCCTTACTCTGTCTGCCATAATGATGGTGATTAAGTGTAGAATTACTCCGGAGGGCTGAAGCAGTGACTGCCCTGACCCAAACTCAACACACACTATCAATCTTGCAGCCGCCTCGCCTTGGCTATCTTGCTGCCTTGTGTCTCCCACTGTCTTTAGCTTTATCTCACTTGTTATCTCTGTCTATCGCCTCCATCGTCTTCATCCTCTTATCGGTCCCATACTTTTCTAACCTAGGTTATTTTTACTTTAACGTTATCGTGCTTTAGAATACTGTAGGTCTGCACTCCACTTCATTGCCTTTCCCAGCTATTTATCTTCAGCTCGTGTCCGCCCAATCTTCAACTTTGTCTTTGGAAATAACAATGCAAATAAAAGTAAAACTTTATTTAAAAGAAATCAAGAATTTATATAGACACGTGGAAGAAGTCTTGAGTCTGGTTCCTCCCAAGGTTTCTTCTGCATGTCGTCCTAGTGAGTTTTTCCTTACCACTGTTTCTTCTGGCTTGCTCATTGGGGATCTAAATCTACATTGGATTTCTGTAAAACTGCTTTGCAGTAATCATGATGATGATTATTAATATTGTTGTTGTTGTTGTTATTGTTATTGTTGTTGTTGTTATTGTGGGACTAGAAGTAATCAACAATAATTTTGATCAAATCTGTAGTTCTTGTGTTGTTATTATCCATCCATCTTCAACCGCTTATTCCTTCTTCAGGGTCGCGGGGAAGTTATTATTATTATTATTATTATTATTATTATTATTATTATTATTATTATTATTATTATTATCATTATTGTTAAGCCTGCTGTTAGAAGTAGTAGTGGTAAATTTGAAGATAACAGTTTTCCTTCATAAAAGAGGTCTTTGATCTTAATTTTTTTTTTTTGCGTAAAATACATCTTGTGTCTCTCTAAATGAATCAATTCGACACAATCCAAACCAAACTATCACACAAAAAAAATCAGAAAAACAAAAAAAGAACAACTAATGTGACCTTGCAAATAGGTATATCGGTATCACCATGACGTCATTCGAAGTTTTTACACGTAACTCTCAACTGTGCGCATGTATCCACGGTGTGAAAGAATGACAAAAAGAACAACCACTACCTATAACTCTAACTCCTGATCCCTAACCATGTGCAATCGTTGTATTCGACAAGTTTAAAGTAGTTAAAACGTTGAAGTTTAGTAATTGGATTTAAGATCTCGTTGAGCCTGAGCGTGTTAATCTCTTTTGGAGCCGAGACTTGAGAGTTCCCATACAAATTGCCAGTGACAGTGTTAGGAAGGAAGAGGAAATAACTCTAACTAACTACATATCCACCTGAAACTAAGATAGAGTCCAGTATCCAATATGTGAGACCAGTGTCCGTTTGCACTAAGTCTGGTAAGTATGTTATGGTTTTTTTTTTTTAAATTAATAATGGTTATATTAGACATTTGTTAATGAATTGTCTAAAACAAAATACCATGTACAGTTCTGACGGCATCCAATATTAAATAACATTAAGGCCTCACGTCTACAAAGCTGGTGCAGTGGATTTCTAGATTCTCTTGTTTTATTAAATAAGCACAATCAACTCACAGACATAAACTCATAGACATCACTCATCACAGACATAACCTCATAGACATCACCCATCAAAGACATACACTCATTAACATCACCTATCACAGACATAAACACATAGACATCACTCATCACAGACATAACCTCATAGACATCACCCATCACAGATATAAACACATAGATATCAACCATCACAGACATAACCTCATAGACATCACATATCACAGGCATTCCATCATAGACATCACCCATAACAGACATAACCTCATAGACATCACCCATCACAGACATAACCTCATAGACATCACCTATCACAGACATATACTCATAGACATCACCCATCACAGACATACCCTCATAGACATCACCCATCACTGACATAACCTCATAGACATCACCTATCACAGACATATACTCATAGACATCACCTATCACAGGCATACCCTCATAGACATCACCCATCACAGACATACCCTCATAGACATCACTCATCACAGACATACCCTCATAGACATCACCCATCACAGACAAACCCTCATAGACATCACCTATCACAGGCATACCCTCATAGACATCACCCATCACAGACATACCCTCATAGACATCACCCATCACAGACATACCCTCATAGACATCACCTATCACAGTCATACCCTCATAGACATCACATATCACAGATATAACCTCATAGACATCACCTATCACAGACATATACTCATAGACATCACCTATCACAGACATAATCTCATAGACATCACCTATCACAGACATATACTCATAGACATCACCCATCACAGTCATACCCTCATAGACATCACCTATCACAGACATACCCTCATAGACATCACTCATCACTGACATACCCTCATAGACATCACCTATCACAGGCATACCCTCATAGACATCACCCATCACAGACATACCCTCATAGACATCACCCATCACAGTCATACCCTCATAGACATCACCCATCACAGACATAACCTCATAGACATCACCTATCACAGGCATATACTCATAGACATCACCCATCACAGACATACCCTCATAGACATCACCCATCACAGACATAACCTCATAGACATCACCTATCACAGGCATATACTCATAGACATCACCTATCACAGACATAACCTCATAGATATCACCTATCACAGACATACCCTCATAGACATCACCCATCACTGACATAACCTCATAGATATCACCCATCACAGACATACCCTCATAGACATCACTCATCACAGACATACCCTCATAGACATCACCTATCACAGATATAACCTCATAGACATCACCTATCACAGACATATACTCATAGACATCACCTATCACAGACATAACCTCATAGACATCACCTATCACAGACATATACTCATAGACATCACCCATCACAGTCATACCCTCATAGACATCACCCATCACAGACATACCCTCATAGACATCACTCATCACTAACATACCCTCATAGACATCACCTATCACAGACATAACCTCATAGATATCACCTATCACAGACATACCCTCATAGACATCACCTATCACAGGCATATACTCATAGACATCACCTATCACAGACATAACCTCATAGATATCACCTATCACAGACATACCCTCATAGACATCACCCATCACTGACATAACCTCATAGACATCACCTATCACAGACATACCCTCATAGACATCACCTATCACAGACATAACCTCATAGACATCACCTATCACAGACATAACCTCATAGACATCACCTATCACAGACATACCCTCATAGACATCACCCATCACTGACATAACCTCATAGACATCACCTATCACAGACATACCCTCATAGACATCACCTATCACAGACATACCCTCATAGTCAGCTATAGTCCTAGTGTGTGAAAAATCTAAAATGTGAAAAAGGTGCTCAAACCGGCCCCTCTCTCTATCCACTCTTATCTCAGTGCCCTCTTTGTCTCCAGCCAACTCAAGACCTCATTTCCACTCTTGTACACCCCTGAAACCCTCCAGCGCGAGCCCACCTCTGCGCGTGTCAAATCGAATCTCTACCCAGGCGCCTAACTGCACGCGCCGTGTCCGCGCCAAACACGCCGCGTGCGCCGGGAGTGCGCGATGACGGATTACGGAATTAGACGAATAATGACACCTGACACTTCTGTTACCGCTCCCTGAGCTCCCACCGCCAGTGCTAAATAAAGACCATAGATGGGAAAATACAGACAGGCACACTTGAAGAGAAATGGGTGAGAGGGATGGATGAAGGTGGAGAACGGGTCCACGCGCGAATAGAGATTTGGAGATTGGAAACACAAGGCGAGTTGAGCAAAAATACAAATACATAATCGAGTCGTGTTGATAGATGAAAGCCACGTTATTTGTGTGCTCAGTTGTGTTTTGGAATATTCGAGAATTACTTTGCTTGTTTGTTCAAAAACAATCGTGACAATCATGATATTTCAATGTCACATCAGAAGGGCATAACATTTAGACCTGTGTCATGACATATATGTGACATGTGCCATTTGTGATGGCCGCAGAATCTAGCCTACCAAAAAAGTGCATAAAATATATATATTTTTAAAATGTGTCTAGATTAAAAGTATTTTTAAGTTGGTTGAACTTACTATGTGAAATAAAATGCAACAAATTAAAATGCCAAAATTTTCTAGTTTATATTAAGCTACTACCTAAACATTAAATGCATTATTTTATCTATTAAATAATAAGAAGAAACACTACTGTGACTAGTAAATGGAAATCAGACAGTTGATTATTTATTACACACAATATATTAATTTTATTTCACAGATTATCAAGAAAATAGCAAAGATATATCTGCCACTCCCACTTGCACCAAGGCCATGTCCTTATACTTTAGTTGCATTTGCATCATAGGACATTAAGTAAATTTTGTAACATGAGAGTTTGTAACAAGAGTTAGACTACAAGGCGAGCATGTACAACTGGGTTACATCTCGGAAAATATTTGCTGTCTTGAATCTCACACAGTACAGCGCTAAACCCTGTAATAGTGTAGTATCATGCAGTAGTGTCATGAGTATCATTATGTGATATATTGATTATTTATCATCATTGATTCTAAAGCAGGTCCAGAAGTCCTATTTATAATCAATTTCTCAAATTTGATTTCTGAAATAAAAACAAAATGTTCTAAATCAAAATGTAGGTGAAATGTATGTCAAATTGACCTAATCTCAAAAACAATCAAACAATTCTACCTGCTATTAATTATTAGGTATGTAATTATAAAAAGGAATAATGCACTGTTTAAGATTTTTAAGCGCTTTCACAAGATCACACTAATTCTAAAAACCATGATCTGTAATACATTATCTGTATTATAAGTATTACAGTGTATTGCAGCATTACAAGCATATCTACAGCTGTTACTTTTATAAACCATGCAACAGTAATGCGCAAGTGTGTTAGTGATGTGTACCATTTAAGTAATCTGTGCACGTGTGAGCAGGTGTGTTAGTGAAGTGCATACTTGACGCATATTTACATTAAGTTAATTTCAGGAATCAGACTTGGCACATCAACACCCAGGTTGGCAAAAACAGAATGAACTCAACAACAAACCAGACAGGCAGACCGAGACCAATGGGAAAACCACAGGATGCTAAATACTAAGAACTAGTGGGATACTTGGGATAATGACACAAGCATGAGAAGGCTATGTTGTTTGTGTTCAATGACCTGAAGAAGTGTATGTGAATGCTAAAAAGCATTTAAACTTTTGCCCAGTAGCTAGCTTTTATTTATTTTTTATTTACACTCATCTGCAGGGCCTGTTAAAAGAACACAAATCTTGATACCTAATTATATCATCATGTTGGTCTGAATGAGAAAAATATCAGAAAATTTTTTTCTGCTTGATTTCTAAATCCAGTAGTACCTCCGGTGGAAAATAATGTAGGATATTCAAAAAGCCAAGTTACTTATTCTAAAGGCCATGTTCCCCGTTTCTCTGAATGTCCACTCAGTGAAAATTGCATATGCAAATAGTGTATTTACACTTTTTTGCGTTTATGTTTGAGGTCAGTTAGTACACGTGGAACAAGTAAACAAGTTCCCACAAGGATGGGTCTCTTCTCCCACACATCAACAGACTTTTCTTTAGATGAAATAAACCTATTTTAGACCAGGCTAATGTTTTTCTGGTCTATTGTAAACAAAGACTAACATTTGTGGAAACCAACATTCCAACAAACAACATAGCTGGGTAACATCATGTCTGAAGGGGGGAAAGTATCTGACCCATGCAATGTGGAAGTAATCTGTCTCTGAGATGGGCCTTACTGGGCCTAAGCCTGTTCTGGGCCTAACTGCTTTCTGTTAAAACTTCAGTTATAACTTTGCGAAATTGATATTCCTTTGTATGGTCTGCTAATCGGGTGTAGATAACCTTGTGTCATACTGTGTGGCATTATCATTTTTGCAAAGACTTGAGGCTGTGTTCAATACCACTACTACCTTCAAGAACTCCTGTAGTGAATTGCCTTTGCACTCGAACTGGTGGCAAGAGGTAACAAGGGAAATTATGCCTGGTGTCGTATATGTGCCATGGAAAATCTATGATGCTTATGCAAGACATTTCACAACAAGTCACAATTCACTAGGCTATAAAACATTTATATACAACCCCAATTCCAAAAAAGTTGTGACACTGTAATATGTAAATAAAAACAGAATGCAATGATTAACAAATCTCATGAATCCATATTTGTTTAAACTGAGGAAATGTATCATTTTAAGAAAAAAACAAGGTAATTTTGAATTTGATGGCTGCAACATGTCTCAATAAAATTGGAATAGGGCAACAAAAGGCTGGAAAAGTAAGTGTTACTAAAAAAGAGTCATCTGCAGGAACATTTTGCAACAAATTAGATTAATTGGCAACAAGTCAGTAACATGATTGGGTATAACAATAATATTTTAGAGAGGCAGAGTCTCCCAGAAGTAAAGATGGGATGGAATCTGGAAGCATATGTTGCTCTAAAACCTGTATATACCTTTCAGCCTTTCCAGATGTGAAAGCTGCTCATTCCATAGGCACTAACGCACTTTAGTCCTCTTTAGTCCTCTTTAGTTTAGAGGACACGGCATCCATGGTTTTCAAAAGCGTTCACATATGGCTTCTTTGTTGAATGATAGAGCTTTAACCAGCATTTGTGGATGGCATGACAAACTGTGTTCACAAACAATGAGTTCTGAAGGTGTTTCTGAGCCCATGCAGTGATTTCCATTACAGAATCATGCCTGTTTTTAATGCAGTGCTGCTTGAGGGCCCGAAGATCACGGGCATGCAATATAGATTTTCGCCCTTGTCCCTGGCACACAGAGATTTCTCCAGATTCTCGGAAGCTTTTGATGATATTACGTACTGTATATTATGAGATATTCATTGTCTTCGCAATTTTACGCCGAGGAACATTATTCTGAAATTGTTACAGAAATTGTAAACACAGTTTGTAGTTTGCAGATTGCAGATTGCAGTCGCAGATTGGTGAACCTCTGCCCATCTTTACTTCTGAAAGACTCTGCCTCTCTAAGAAACTCTTTTTGTTTAAACCAAATCATGCTACTGACCTGTTGCCAATTAACCTCCAGTGGTTTCTATTTAGTAACACTTACTTTTCCAGTCTTTTGTTGCTACCGTCTCATCTTTTTTGAGACGTGTTGCGGCCAACAAATTCAAAATGACTTTATTTCCCCAGTTTAAACATTTGATATGTTTCTATGTTCTATTGTGAATAACATATGGGTTTATGAGATTTATAAATTATTGCATCCTGTTCTTATTTAAATTTTACACAGTGTCCCAACTTTTTTGGAATTGGGGTTGAAATTGTGTTTGAAATGATGACCATGCACACGCCATATACACCCATCATGTTTTTGCTGAAGGGTGGTAATTGTCATGTATCTAATTTGCAGTCAGGGCTTTAATAGCAAGGAAATCAGATTGTTTCTCCTAAGGACAATTGCCTGTGATGATCAATGGTCTATAGGGTATAGTGTTTGTATATAGTGTATAGTGTATATTGTTATGGAAATATATGCTCTGTAGTATCTGTCATTGTAGATGGAGCTAATTTTTGAACTGCTCGGGAGATGATGAGTTTGAATTTCCAGTACTACTCTATCATTGTTGGACCCTTGAGCAAAGTCCTTTAACCCTTCTCTGCTCAATTGTAAGTCGATTTGTATAAAAGATTCTGCCAATTGGGAAAATGTAAATGCAAACAGCTGAGATTGCAGCTGGATATCAAATACTTCATTTGTTTTCCTAACTGACACGCTCAACAACAGAGCCCATCTCTGCCACAACGCACACCAAATCCTTTGACCTTAAAAGTACTCAACAAACGCATATTGAATCATGGTAACTGCTTTATCCTGGTCAGGGTTCCAGTGAATCTGTAGTCAATTTCAAGAACACTGAGCACAAACAGTGAGTGGGGACACACCCTGGATTAGAAAGTCCATCCCAACACACCTGCACTTTAACATACTCAAACAAACTTAGGGTCAAACAATTTCAGTCAAACAATTCAAACAGTCAATCCACCTGCATGCATTTTTAAGAGGTGGGAGGAAAGTGACTTGGACAAGGGGAGAACTTGTGCAACTACACACAGTAACCCGATTGCATTGAATCATTAGGATTGAACCATGGGCCCTGGACCTGTGAGGCGGCAACACTACCCCCTTCTCTACCGTGCCTCCTGCCAACAATCATGCCCTTATAAAATCACTAAGGGAGCAAAAGAAAAGCTTGTCTTTGCAACAAGAACCTAATTGCACAAGGGCCTCCTCAAGTGGCTTCATCATTATGGCATTTATTGCATTACACCCACCCTAATAAGTATGGAGGATTTAAATTTCTCAATTGAATCAAGCAGAGGAACATCTCATAAACTGTCAGAGACTTAGTCAAGATGATGGGAATTATGTAAAAACCGCACGTGGCTTATGAACTGCATCATAAATTGCAGAACACCTTAAGCAGACCATGAAAACGTACTTGAGACATTTTTTTTAAAGGCTATAATTGGGAGAAACTCTTGTTTGCCAACTTGTTTGGGACACAGAACACTCTTATAACACGTCTTGGACCAAATGGGTAAATCTCTTCTCATAAGTTAGACCTATCAGCAAGTTTTAAAGAGAAGTCAGGAATCTTTTAATTAAATCTTCTATCGCATTAGACTAGATGGTTATAGAAAAAATATGTGGGCTTTGAAAGATATGAAAAAAGTATGAAAAGTATGAGTTCATGAGATCATCATCTTATCAGGACTTATTATTTTCATTTATCCAACAAAACAGCCAGTGAAAAAAATGTCAGTGACTAGAGAGAGATTGATAAAGTGGCATTTAAATATTAAGCTCATGCAAAAGAGGCAGGTGCACACAGCAGGATGACTCTGAGGAAAGGAGGCAGTACTGGGCAGAAAGATGGCAGCCGAATACTTGTGTACAAATTTCCATGTATGTATCTAACTATACTTAGTTAAATGCCAAAACCCATGAGACAATAATTTAAATGACAAATAATAATCTATTGCTTTCTGGCTTGTTTGGTTCAGGTTCAGCCAGGGAACAACCAGGGAAGCAGTCCCTGGCCAGATGGGGGGCCCAGGAGGGTTTAGCAGTCTATTTAAATGCAGAATAGGTGTGGAATACATGTATATGATAAAACTTTGATACACTCATTGCAACTAATCAGATAACAACTCATCATAGTAATATTTCCCTATTTTGTAAAATGGTTTCCTCTGCTGTGTTTTTGCAGTAAGAGCTTCCACGACCACTGGAACTTTTGTATGTGTGTGTGTGTGTGTGTGTGTGTGTGTGTGTGTGTGTGTGTGTGTGTGTGTGTGTGTACATGTGAGAGAGAGAGAGAGAGAGAGAGAGAGAGAGATAGAGAGTGAGGGGGGGAAGAGAGGCAGAGACAGAAAAAGAAAAAGAAGGAAATATTGACAAAGCCTAGATATACACATACGTCATCCACTGTAGCCTGCCTGTGTTTTGTATTTTATGGCTACACTCTTTACTGGCGGAACAAGGTGACAGCCACTTTCCTTCAACAGAAAATATGGTCCTTCTTTGGCTCACTCCCTCTCCCTCTTTTCTTGTGTGTTCTGTCTCCCCCTCCTCTATGTCACTGTCACCTCCGTTTTCTTCCCTGCTGTTTAGCGCTCCTTTTTCTTTTTTATTGTTGTCATCTGTTCCCTTGCCATGTTTCTTCTCTTTTGCTGGTTATCTTTATGTCACTTGCCTTAATGCACCTTCATTCTCTCTTCTGGGTCATCAACCCTTGCCTTCCATCTTTCTCTAAACTCTCAAAAATACAGATAACAATCTGTCCTCTCCTTGTCACTGGGGAGGTAACATTAAGGGGACATCTTTTGTACCTTTAGTATGTATCTATTACCTTTAAAATTAGTCATTTATTTTTGGTATATAATTGGACCTTAGGGACCACCCATGCACCTTTATAGCTTTTCTCTAATTAAAGGTACACCACATACACTCTCCCAGGTAAAAGATATATATTAAAGTTACAAAAGATGTACCCTTAATGGTACCACACCAGGGACAATAAAAAGTATAGTATGGTAGATTAATATCTGAAGGTTTACATTCTTAGAAAAAAAATATCTTCAAGTCTACTTAGGATAGTTCCTAAACCTTCCTAAAAGGGTTTTACATGAAACATTCCTGAAACAAAGGTTCTACACAGAACCTTTATGGGTTCCTCCAGAAGGACAAGCAAAGAATCATCATGAGTTCTATATTTAAACTATTTTCCCCATATAATTTCCTACAGTCAGTGCTCTTTTTTTTTTTTTACTCATTTATCACTGAGAAAGGGTAGTAAATTGTACCTTTCCTTGTCACTGTGGTGGTACTCTCAAGGGTACATCTTCTATACCTTATGTACACTATATGGCCAAACGGTTGGGGAAACCTGACCCATATGTGTCTTCTGAACATCCCATTCCAGATTTAGTCCCGCTTTGCTGCTATAATAACCTTCACTCTTCTGGGAAGACTTTCCACTACATTTTGAAACATGGCTGTGGGGATTTGCTCATTCAGCTACAAGAGCATTATTGATGTCGGGCGAGGAGGTCTGACATGTATTCAGCGTTTCAGTTGATCTCAAAGGCATTCACTAGGGTTGAAGTCAGGGCTCTGTGGAGGCCACTCGAGTTCTTTCGCTTCAACATTGGCAAACCATGTATTCATGAAGCTGGCTTTGTGAACAGGGGCATTGTCATCCTGGAACATGTTTGGGACCCCTTAGTTCCAGTGAAGGGAAATTGTAATTCTACAGTATACAAATTCATTCATACAATTGTACGCCTCGAATTTTGTAGCAACAGTTTGGGGAAGAACCAATACATGGGGTGGTCATTTAGTGTATAATTTACTTGGAAAGATGGAATGGTACTACTAAAGTACTACTTTAACAGCTTCAAAAGTGCTCCTTAAGTTCCAATAATGTACCTCAAGTCATATTTAAAGACAAACTACATTCACATTGCTGCGATGGATTGGCACCCCATCCAGGGTGTACCCCGCCTTATGCCCTGGGATAGGCTCCAGGTTTCCTGCGACCCTGTAGGATAAGCGGTATAGAAGATGGATGGATGGATGGGTGGATGGATACATTCACATTACAATGTAATATAGGCTACTAAAGATACAAAAGATTACCACCCCAGTGACAAGGGACGGTCTTAATTCTTATCCAATTATTTTTTTTAATAGTTAGGCTATATATTTTGTTCTGTGTCTTGGTATTTACTTCTTGTCCAGTTTTTAGTACTTATAACTTACATCTGTGCGTTTTTGGTCAAGCTCAGATACCCCGTTAGCACTGTATCTCATATGGTGAGGTATTTTACCGTTTTGCTCTCACTTTTACCGTTTTCTCCTCTCGTACACTGTACACTCTTCTTTCCGCAGTGTCGGAAAAACGAGCCCCCAGTGTCGGAATCAATTAGTAGAGCGCAGCCGTTCCTTGACGGAGGTAAATATTAAACTGCACTAGGCACCAGTAGAGAAAGCAAGAGCGTGAGAGAGTGAGAGAGGGAGAGAGAGAGAGCCCTCCGTTCCTAATCCACCGCATCGATCAGCCGGGGATGAGGGTAATATATTATTTTGACAAGATACGATCCTCCGACGCGCACCACTGTCCCTGGCGATCGATTCCTTTTTTTCCTCCCTTTTCTTCTTTTCTCCCCTCAGCAAGGGACATTGCGTGCCACGTTTTGGTGTCAGTCTCTCTCTCTCTCTCTCTCTCTCTCTCTCTCTCTCTCTCTCTCTCTCTGTGTGTGTGTGTGTGTGTGTGTGTGTGTGTGTGTGTTAGCTCGGGAATAGAATCGAGAAATAATCATCCAAGTTATCGAACAGGACCTTTTAATGTGTCCAAAATTATAACAGACATCACTGACTATTATACACTGAGGTGACATGAATGATGGCATAAAATTGAGGGTTAGGCCACTCTCTTCCACTTCTTTGATGAGCTTCTTTCTTTCTTGTTCCTTTGTTTGAATACCAATTTCCTGAACCATACAAATGTTTTTTTTCTTTTCTTTTTTTCTTCTTCAAATTTTCCAATCATCTCCTATCTCTGTCCTATTGTGCCTTGTCACTCTAAGGATTTCCTAATTGCATTTTTGTGTTCTGTGTATCCATGTTATATAAGATACTTATATGATTTTAAAATAAAACTTAATTAATTTAGAGAAGAAGAAGGTTATAAATGATTGATAGATAATTATCCGCAAGGCTTCTGTATCTCATCGCATCTCACTGTGAACACTGCATACATCCTACTACATGTACTGTTTTTCTCTAGTGTCCTATGAACTGTTCCACAAAGCCACAAGACATGTAAATGTCCTTCATTTTCTGTTTAAGCACTACTTGACTAGGATTTTCTGTCTATAAAGGTACACACAGATGAATAGAACTGTACATTTTGTTACAGCAGTATATGTACACAATGTGTTCCTGTCTCCTCCCTGTCTCACTTTTCACTTTCACCATTTTTATTCTGCCATTTTCTGCCACTTTGGTCACAGAGAGGGAATCAGTAATGCAGTCGCTCCCTTATGCAGCCCCCTGCCGCGTCGTGCGAGTGGTTTGGCCTGTGAGGCAGGACCAAAAGAAGGGGGAGCTGAGGGGTCAAGGTGAGCTCTAATACACTATTGATCCTTCCCAATTGAAAACCTGATGGAAATTTTGCCCCCCACCCTTCTACTGTTTTCAGGCCCCCTTGTTCCTTCTAGATTGTCTTTGCCTTTTTCTTATTTTTCTCTTATGTCTCCCCTGTGTAGCTATTCTATAGTGTAGTGCACACACCTCCCCATTTTTATTTATTTATTTATTTATTTTTACAAATTATATCCTACTTATAAAATGCCTTTGAGGTCTCTCTCTCTCTCTCTCTCTCTCTCTCTCTCTCTCTCTCCCTGTCCCTCTCTCTGTCCCTCTTTGGTCTCTGTAACCCCCCATTCTGCATCCCTTTCTGCCTCCATTCTTCTTAAGTATAATCTGTGTGTTGCTGATTTTTTGCTAGCTCCTCTCTCTCCCCCTACCGGTCTAACATTTTCTCTCCTGATGTCTCTGCTTCCTTTTTGATTCCTGATGTTCTTTTGCACTCAGAGTCATTTTATATTGATCTAGGATACAGCTCAAGAGTGTGCGTGTACTTGAGAGGTAGAGCGCGGGTGTCCACACTTACACACACACAGTAAGTGGAGCAACTGCTATGGTAGTGTATTAAATGCCACAGTGGGTTTTGCCTCAGGACTGCACAGTTATCCTGTGGCAGGAGGAGCCAGTCAATAGTGCTTCATCTTGGTCACCAAACAGCAACACTCCACTCAATCTATGGTACCACTTATGTATTCTTTCAGAGTTTGCGACATTTAGGATTGAAGAGGACCACAAGGTAAATATATACCACTGAGAGCATGAGGGGACTACACTGAAAAAAAGCTATTAAACAAAGCAAATAATTTTTTTTTTAATTGTGTGCAATTAAAGAAATTGCAATTGAACCAATAGAATTCTGCAATATGTTTATTAAATGTTATATCTTAATTAAATCTACTTATAGCATCCCCCACTGACAATAATCAAAACCAAACAACAAAACACAGCGTGTGTATGTGTATAATAAGGTTAATGTGTAGCTACACCTCTCTCTCTCTCTCTCTCTCTCTCTCTCTCTCTCGCACCCCTTTCTCCCCTTCCTCTGTTTGTGTTTGATTTATGTTATGTTGTGTACAAGTCAATCAGTACAGCTATCACAACCACAATCTCCCAGTACAATCAGAAGCATTACACACTCGCTGGGGCCTTGTGTTGCCTGGTGGGCTGTGATATGCATCTAGAGCATCTCAGACCAAAAACAAGCACAATGGTGAAGGAGTGTTGAATAAGAAGAAACCTTATCATGTTGGACAAAACAAAAATCAGGCTTAGACTGAATCTATGTGCGTTTTCTTAACTTTTACAGTATGTTTGTGTTTCATTTTATTTTCCCTTATTCATACAATCCTAATAGATAACAAACCTTACAATCCTAAAATCCATAGAACTGTGAAAAAAGATACAGAATACCATTGGCAAAACAACAACAACAACAACAACAAGCTATTAAAATACAGTAAACTCCCAAAAATGAATAAGTTATATTGTAGATATACATCTATAGCAATAAAGCTTGTATAACTAAAAAATGCATAATTAAAAAAACTTGTTACATCTAGAAATACATGTGTGTGTGTGTGTGTGTGTGTGTGTGTGTGTGTGCAGTATTGTGCAATACAGCATAGTGATAAGTATGTAAATTGGAAGGATAACATTAAAGTAGGAAAATCAAACATAGGACCTGAGTAGTCATAGCAATTCAAAGAAATTGTCAAGGAAATTGCATTTTCAAATTCAAACAGTAAGAGTGTTAAACTAACTAGTAATTAATAGATATGCTTAATTACTTGTGTGCTAAAAACAAAAACATCTCTGGTGACTGACATTACCTGTATTAAAGTGTTTTACTTATTACTAATTACTAGTGTTTGGTGTGAAGCTTGCCCTAGGTTTAACAATAATAACAACTATATTTCAGGAATACACACTACTTGTGGTAAGTAGTTTTTTGCAACCACCCACTCACACACACAGACACAGACACAGACACCTTAATAAATCGTAAATCGGATTAATGACTGGCCTGTTGACTGACATGGACATGTTCACTTAAACTCTACTCTTGTAAATACGCTCTATGTTGCAACAAAATTGTCTTTCAAATTTACACATCTGTATTTCTCCTTGATCACGTATGTGTGTATGTGTTTGCGTGAGTGTGTGTGTGTGTGCGCCTGTGTGTGCATGCATCTGCGCGCGTGTGTGTGTGTGTGTGTGTGTGTGTGTGTGAGTGGTTAAATGCTGCAGTCATGATGCATGGTCACTCGTGGAGCGTTCTATTAGCACATAGTCAGCCAGATTCTGTCTTAGCCTCCTAAGTGCTTCCTGTCATGCCAGTATAACTAATCTCAATTGAATTACATTGAGTTTATATTTAGACCAACAGAGAGGACAAGAGCCTTCATCTATTTTCATGGTGTTTGTGTGTCTTTCTGCAGATCTCTACCTTCAAGCCTATAAAGTGTTTATTTTTCCTCATCTTGTGGATATATTAAGTGCGATTGCCTGAAGACACACACACACACACACACACACGCACTCACACACACACACACACACGCACACACGCACACACACACACACACACACACACACACACACAGATACTGTACCCATGCCAGTGGCACATGTCTAAGTGTCTGTGAGATGTAGTGACCATTCCACAAACAACTTTAAATGCCAATATCCATCTACTGCATGAGTTATTACATTTACATCAAACAATGTTTTATGGCTTTTTATGACTTGAATTAGTTGCTATATGGTATAACGTATCATACAGTCAAAACTAACACAAAATGTATGATATTACAATTCCAATTACTGAATTTTCCAGACTACAAGTTGTAGAGTTTTTTGCCACCTAGTAAGCATGTAAATATTATATCTTCTAGAAAGCAATTACAGTTGTAAAAAGTATGTGGATGGAATTACTCACTCAAAATATGATATATATATATATTATATATATATATATATATATATATATATATATATATATATATATATATATATATGAATGCACATCCCATAGTTTCATTATTGCATGTTGTTTCCATATGGCAACAATTACATTTAACAGAATACTCAAAATCTATAAACTTGTCTATAGGACAAAGAATAAATAAATGTTAACTTATCTCAGATAGTGTTTCAGTTTTTAAGTAGTTTTGCTTAAATATTGAAAAATAAATAACATTTTGAGAGCCTACTGATGACCTTCACCATGCCATGTGATTGCAGAAAAGGAAGTGCACAGGTCATATGGATTGGCATATTTTTTTTGATTAAAGTTAAAACCCCCTTTTTTCAGTTACATAAAATAGTAGTTTTGAATTATTGCCTATCAAAAAATTGGAGATAAATTAATTGTTGTCATTGGCAACACCATGCAGTAAAGGGATATTACGTATTCATTTGCCTATAATTGTCTAATCTAACATTAATAATAAAAAATTGTAGCTTTCTATATAGAGCCAATTAAAACTAATATTTAAAACTTTTAAACTATTCAGTATTGCATTATTTTCAAATGAATTAAAATGTAAGATGATAACCTTTGAAAATGACAAATTAAGTACATATAAGCCTCTATAGGAAGTCAAATAACAACTGCTTATTCAATGAGACTAAAATATGGCAGACAACTACAGTTTAAAAGTGCAAATTTGCAATATGGGATAACAACTATAATTTCATTAAAAAAATTATTTATAAATATATGAAATCATGTCACCTCTACTGCCAGTATATTGATATGCTTACAATAATAATTATAATAATAACCAAAAGGGAGACTACTGCATTATTGTGAATTTTGTAATAAAAAGGCTCTAAAGTCTGTACATGAACTGAAGTCCTTGTCGTAATCTGTCATTTCACGTCTCCTTTTACTCCAAATCTTTATTTTCCCTGCCTTTCCAAATCTCCATATCTCATGTGTAACATCTCTCTGCTACTCCTCCTCCTACAAATCACAGGGATTTGTCAAATTGGTCCCCATCGATCAACTGACCTTTCCTTACTTGCTGTCTTCCAGCTACTCTCCACATGACCAACAAGCTTGATCAGGAGATAGGTGTATATGAATTGGTGTGTGTGTGTGTGTGTGTGTGTGAGTGTGTGTACACAATAACTGTGTACAGTATTGTACTTATTAACTATGCAAAACAGAGGGTAAAGAAAATGAGAAAAGAGAATTTGGAAGGAGAAATAAATGTTTTGTTAATGTGTAAGTATGGCCAAGTTTTGTTCAGTCCATAACTACTGTAGCACTAATGTTCCATAGTGTGTGCATGACTGGGTGACACCTAGATCTGGACCTTAGTATGTTTGGAATACTTAGTTTTTTTTTGTTTGTTTTTTACTTCCCACAAAGCCCATATTCAGTTGTCAAATTTGATATGGAAATAGTAACATTCTGATAATGTGGCAGAATGTAGTCTATTTGCGTTCCAAGACTACCCAATCTCAACCAACTGACCTCTAACAACTGATGAGCAACTGAGAAAAACACTTTAGGCAGGACCATAGACTTAAGGTTTAGCTCTCAAGAAACACTACTGCAGACTTTCAGAGGTATGAAACACACATATAACAGGTTAACATCTGACACAGCTTTGATATACACACAGGTTATGTGAGAACATAGAGTATGAGATAAATGTCAACTCACTAGTTGCTATTTTTAATGTATGATTTTTCAGTAATTACTTATATGAAGTAAAATCAAAAAGCAGGACAAGCCCACACACAGAGAAAGAGAGATAATTGTAGACCAAAAATATTAACTATTTAATAGCATTTGAAAGAATAACATAAGTCAATGTAATGTATGGATGAATGGTAGTATAACATAACAGAAATTAGAAATTAACAACTGTAACAACAAGTACACATCTGGAATTGTGGTATATTAACTATGAAATGGTTGACATTTTCCGCAGTGTGGACCTCGCAAATTTTTTTATTCTGGTTACAGACCTGACTGAGAGAGTAGTAGTGTTAATATCAATAATCATTAATCCTTCCTAATAAATTCTTGAGCATTGAGCACTGAACTAACCCATGTTTGAACAGCCCAAAATATGAAGATGTCTGTGTTTGTTTGCGTGACAGTAATCACTTGTTAATCAATGTTAATGAATGTAATTGCTTCAACTGTTAAAAACAGAAAAAAGAAAGGAAGAAAGAAAGAAATAAAGAAAGAAAGAAAAAGAAAGAAAGAAAGAAAGAAAGAAAATTCAATACAACATAATGAAAAAGCTCACAAGAGATAAACTTTAATAAAATAAACTGCTGTCTTTCAAACACCAAACGTTTATACACGCACAGTTCTGGAAGTAAGGTTCGGGGACCCACAGGAGTCTGCAATTTTTTACATTTTGTTAAAATGGCGTAAACCACAGTCACCGTTATTATATTTAGAAGTTCTTCTAGATATTAGCCTGTTTTAAGGATGAACAGAATATTACTAGTGTTATGATGTCAACAACAAATATAATCTTTTCTTCTTGTTGTTGTAAAATTGGGTTTTGTGTGTGGAAAGAGTGGAATAAAAACAATGTAATGGTTCCAGCATGTTGTACACGTTTACATGAGCCTGATATTTGAATAGTAAATCCATCTGTACTGAGAGGGGTCTATGGTTTTATTTTACAGTTAAAGAGATCCCTAACTGCTGATGTGTTTTTATATTGTCTACTACCAATGTTAATTGTAATTGAATTGCAAATTAAAGCATGGTGAAAGCCACAGGTATTTTACAGCCTAATGACAAGATTTCTGAATTGAATGCACACACAATAAAAAAATAATAAATAAATAATATATAAAACATATATATCAAATAACCTGAATCTTTTTTTGGTGCAAGTGTCCTGAGCTGAACTAAACAAATTTTAACTCTAACCATAATTCTTCCGTGATAAGACTTATTAGAATGATAAATGTGTAGAGTGAATCAGACTCAGAGTCTCTTACCGTAACTCCCCCGTGAAGGAAACAGCGGGCCGAAGCCCGGAGCGCGAGCGCTTCCTGAACCGGACTGAGACTTGATGGACGTCAGTCGACTCGATGGAATTGCAAAGGAAGTTCCGTCGCACGCAACACGAAGCGTAGACTGTAATGAAAATACAAAAAAAAAAAAATAAAAAAACGCTGTCGTCCCTTCATATAGAGAAATAAGATTTAGCTCAAGTAAAGACTTTGCAAAGCCGTTCTGTCTCTCAGACCCACATTTCCATCCACAGTCATTGCATACCGATGCAACAAGTCCACAATGATAATTGAACCCGCATCTTTCATAGCAACTTCATTTAGGTTTTAAAGGAATGAGAAAAATCTATAGGCAGCGTAGATGATAAAGATTAGGCCTATATTTACGCATCCGGAATGGATGCGCTCACGCGTTCATTCTGTTAAGCAGTGACGTTTGAGCTGACATAAAGACATTTTAAGTTCATTCGCATCGTTTACTTGCACTTGGTATATTTTTTTGTACTGTGAACGACAATTCAATTTAAACTCAAAACATTTCCCTTTAAATATATATTTTTGTATTTTTCTATATTATTTTTCTTTCTTTTTTCCGTGTTTTAATCAGTCCTATAATGGAACCGAAACAGTATAAACAGACCATATTTGGCAGGCGATGGATGCAATCGTAACCAGCAGAAAATACGTTCGACCAAATTGTTTTGCTTTCTAAATCTCATGGTAGGATGTAATGCAGAAAAAAAAACGAATATTCTAACATGCAATGATTTACACAAAGCAATAGTAACTATGTGCTAACAGAAAAAGATTTTATTTCCGTAATAAAGATATTCTCTTTTAAGATGCACAGGCTTATTTACTGTATGTTGCACATTTTGTTTATGTGAAACTGTTGTCGAGTAACTCTTTCTTTACTTTGTTCATAGAATAGGTACTTAATAATAGTGTTTATTAACAAAAACTCGGACAAAACATATTAAACATATAAGCACCAACCATCACGCAAAGCTTTTCTCATAACACTGAGCTCACCACACTTTGGTTTATCCTCTCTCTCTGTCTTATTCTGGTCATCCATTTCTATCTCCTAGTCCTCCTGGTCTTCCACACTGGGGAGGAATGTTAGTTTGCTCCTCTCTAATATTCTCCTAAGGCTTTCTGACTTGTCGCCAAGCCTAAGTTTAAATATCAAATTCTCAGTATGCATGTTGCACTTTTCACCATGCTGTTAGTCCTGAGTAGAAATGTTCCTCAGCTGTGGGCTGTGGATGAGCAACTGGTAGTAGTAAATAGATATGGGGGAGGAAAGTCACTATAAAACAGTAGTCAGCCATTTCCAGGTCCCAATTCTTTACATTCTCAGAGGGTTTATTTGATCAGCATTATAGGACAGACGGCTCCACTGACTTGGTGCACATTCATCATCATCATCATCATCATCATCATCATCATCATCATCTATATTACCCAATATTTTATTCGAATGTTAAACACATGAGCTTAATTGGTATAGGCTAGCTATAGGCTATTTATATGTGGCCGATGGACTTGAAACTGGCCTAATAATTAAAGTTGATTGTTTTGTTAGATAATTAATAATAATAATAATAATAATAATAATAATAATAATAACAAACATCGATTTGGGTAAAAGAATGAGGTTGGTTTATTTTAAATGGATCAGAATAGTTATTATTATTATTATTATTATTATTATTATTATTATTATTATTATTATTATTATTATTATTATTTATTTATTTATTTTTTATTTATTTATTTTTGCCGTAATCAGCGGCCTCTGCTTTTTAAAGATAGTACTACACGCAAGATACAAACGAAAGATGTACTTAGCAAATAACGAATGGGTCAGGTTACGCGTTAATTTACGAAAAAGTTTATGCACTACTTCAGTTAAAAGGGTTTCAGGAAACGGTCGTTAATGAAAGAAAATATTTAAGATGAAGTCAATGAAGTGCTTAACTTTTCATACAAACTGCAGATGTAAACTACACGCAGAAAAGTAGAATACACACGGTACTGGTGCAAAAAGAAATTAGGGAACAGAAAACTGCTTAACAAACAACGCCGGAAATTAAATCTAACATTCCCCACATGTCATATTCCCAGGTAATTGCGATTAAAATTATTGCACATTATTATATGTTGTTGTTCTCAATTTTCACTATTCTAGTTTCATTAAACTAAATAAACAATGTCTACTAAAAGTTTACATTATTCTGATTATTATCAGCCTATTATTTTTTAGTTAATTATTTCTTGGAATTTTATATATTAGCCAAAGCATTTTGGATGTTATTATTATATTATTATATTATTATTAGCATATTATTATTATTATTATTATTATTATTATTAGAGCTGTAGTATTCCGGACCGCGCTAAAGGTTTGGGAGGTGGTGGAGGAGTGAGATAATGTGAT